>OX359277.1:12500-312500 GCA_947179155.2 Hedera helix | reverse complement strand
ATTTAGACTCAAAAATCACCTCAAAATGATTCCGTATGAAAAAGTTATGGCAGTTTGAGTAAAAGAGGTCCGGACAGCTAAAACGAGCGCCGCCAGCGCTCGGACCTTCTGCTTTGAGCGCCGCCGGCGCTATAATAAGCCTATGGCCAGCGTCGCCAGCGCTGACCCAGTTTTAAAAAGTCAAAATTTTGATATTTTAAAGTTTTATCAAGTTGGAACTCCGGTTTAACTTGTCGGTTAATGAAAAGTCTAAACAAAACACCGTTAGGGACTTAAAACCTAAGATAAACTTGTAAAATGAAAGTGTTTGAATATTAAATCAATATATATATATAAAGTCTATTAGTGACTAATTGGTAATTAAATGTATAAAATAAAGACAAAAGTTAAAAACTATTAAAAAGTTAACTATTGGTATGATTTGAGAATTGTTAAAATATTGTTAAAGAATTAAATATGTATGTAACTAAAATGTTATGAAATGTGTAATAACATTAGTATATGATGAAAATGTTATTAAATAATTAATGACACTAGTAAGTGATTAAAATATTATTAAATGGACGATAATATTAATAAGTGATTAAAATATTATTAAATGGTTAATAATATTAATAAATAATTAAATATTATTAAATAATTAATAATATTAATAAGATATTAAAATATTATTAAATGATTAATAATATTAGATAATTAATAAAATATTATTAAATAATTAATAATATTATTAAATGATTAATAATATTAGATACTTAATAAAATATTATTAAATGATTAATAATATTAGATACCTAATAAAATATTATTAAATGATTAATAATATTAGATACTTAATAAAATATTGTTAAATGATTAATAATATTAGATATTTATTTTGAACTATATTAAACAAATAATATAAGTTCTTTGTGTTTGAAATATTATCAAATAATGATAATATTTCCTAAGTGTTTAATTACCCATAATTAATCAATTATGTGGTTCGTAAGGTTTATAAAAGTCATTATACTTACAAGTATATAATACTAATTTAAGATCAAATTGATTTAATTGTTAGGTCCGTTCAAGGATTGTTAGATTAATTTGGTTAGCAGTAAACGACGCACGAGGCAAGTTTTCTAACTTTAGCTTGTAATTCTTATTGCAAGTCTTCTACCCTTAACTTGTACTTATTGTTGCAATTATTATTCAACTTTAATTACTTTGAGCAATTCAATTATTGTTGAGCAAGTATCTACACTCGTAGATATTTGACAGACCTTTGAGTGAATTAATTATCGAAAATTACTTCACATCGTTATTGATTATTGTATTCGCACATAGTGCTTTTGCAAACTGTTTAAGAACGTCTAAGCTAATTGTTTCGGCTAGACAAATGCATGTTAAATTCATTTAGTTGAATATTATAAAAGCTTATCCAAACCATTGGCTGGTGCGGATTCTTACAGTAAGACTGAGATAGAACAACCCTAGTTAAAGGGGATTTTTATTTGTCGGAGACCCGACAACGCGCAAGAAAACTAAATGTGATGCATATACATAGGACATGAGAGGACTGATCCCCTTAAGTGTCCCGTTATTTTAACAAGGAGTCAGACATTGTATGTCTGTTCTACCTTAGTAGCAGTTCAGGGTCATTAAAGACCACTCAGCAGTAAAGAGTCAATTCCTTCTTTTATTGAACATTGATTCTTGTTATCTTTCACAATTGCTATTGTTGAAACCTTGAAGTTATTTCCCTTCATCATGATATATCGTATGATTGTTGTTTATAAACTTGCTGAGCCATTTAGTTGTTCATTCTTGCTATATCATGACTATATTTCAGCCATTCCCGAAAGTTCTAAATCGGACAAAGGCAAGGGGAAAACGAATGCTTAGTTTTAGTAATTGCATGCTAGTTTATATTACTGTTATGTAATTACTGTTGTAAATCTTTTGTATTTCCCTTAAGATATGTAATGTTAAGATTAAGGTAATAGACCTTGGGAAGTGTAGCCTTTTGTTTAAGGAAACTTTTGTATTATTCCGCGAAGTTTGAATACAATTTATGTATTTCATTATGGTTAATTATTGTACAGTGAGAACCAAACCCGAGGTTAAAGAACCTGAATTTGGGGTCGTCACAGCCAAACTTCTCATTCTGTTTTGTCATTAAAGAAAATGTGTGTAATATACTCGAAAATATTATATTACACAAATTTGAGTTCTCTATCGTCAATCAATTAATTGCTTAAACATATTAAGAACTAATTTTAAGTTGGGAATGAGTAATACACTAATGTTTGTCTAAAAAAGAAACTATGATTGGATTGAGTACTAATCTTTTTGTATTAATGGTTGACCACAACAATTTTAGATTTTTTAATTTAAAAATATTAAATACAGTACTCAACTGTTATATTAATTGAACCGTGCCTTCAGGCACGGGTTATCCCTAATTTAAATATAATTCATAATATTCAAGTTCCTATCATAATACAATTCTTGATGATATAGTAACAATTAGTGAATTTGTCAAACAATTGTAAAAGTATTATAATTTATTAATTGAATAGTTGGAAGCATCATTAATAAGGTAGTGGTAACCGGCGCATCAAGACACTCCTATTATCGGCATGACACCCCCTAAAATCTCCCCGACAAAGGCTAACTAGGAGGACTAAACCAGCTGGAAAGTTACCAGAGACAGAACAACAGAATCGGATATCCTACGCGCCCGTACGCGCCGCTTCTTTTACCGTACGGTTCCGCCTTCTCTGCTGTGCGAAAGAGAGGTACAGTTCGTACAGTTAGATTTTGATATTTTTACGGTTCGTAAAATTCGGGTCATGATCGGATTTTGGACTATTTTCGGGTTCCATCAGGTTATCTGGTTCCTCTGCGGTTAAGAGTGTTTCAGCTTCTTCTTAAGGTTTCGTTCGATTTTTCCCTGTTTTTTCTGCTTCCTTTGGCAATCCGAGAAGTGTAATGTATCAATTAATCAAATTCAAATCGGAGAAGGAATCAATCAACTCTAATTTTCTCGGTTTCGTCAGATTCCAGCCAGTTTTAGAATGTATGTAAAGAAACTATAGCTTTCTTCATGCATTGTTATGGTGTTAGTTCATAATTGAGATTCTCTCTATGTTGGGCATGATATCTTATTAGTCTTTCTTTATATTCTAATTCTTATTTGGAGAAACTCAGTCTTTTAATTTTGATTCATCATCAACCACTGTTATATTTCATTTTGTTTTTGTTTGGTTAAAATTCTATATTTTATTAGTGTTTGCTGGAAATATGGTTAATAGAAGTTTTTTTTTAATTCATTTTTTTCAGTAGAAGTAAAATGCTAGCTACCTATGATCAACAAGTTTTCAGTTTTTTGGTGCAATGGCTTTGAAGGGGTACTCACTCATTTGTCCTTGCACAGAAATGTTCCACAAATGCTGGGTCTAATTTTGGCACTCCACCCATTTTTTTGGAATAGTTGCTTGTCAATTCTATTTCATTCTTTTTGGAAAGACCAAACCCTTTGCCCCTATAATTGAAACTGCTACTGAATTTGTTGATAAAACTGGAGCCAAAATCAGGTTAGAATTTGTTAGCGCAAACCCCCAAAACCTCAATTAATGTTATGCCTCATTTTGTGGTCGTTTAATGTCTATTCTTTATGAATTTCATAGAGATTATTTTGAGAAATAGTCATACGTCCTGGAAGGTAAAGGAGTTTCCCCTCCCTGCACCAATGGAAATATCATTTATAAATGTTCTTTTAGTTTTTCAGAGCAGTAGGTTTTTGGAAGAATAATTTGGTATTTTATTCTTCTGATTATATGATATAATAAACACGACGTACATTCCCAATAATCAAACACTCTTTCTGCGGAATGCAGTCCTACTAGCAAAAACACTTGACTAGAAGTTTTGTTTTAACAAATTGAAGGGCAAGGTGAGTGAACATATGTAGCAAATGATGACAACAGTGATTACAGCTCATGCACTTACTTAAATTATGTGGTTTTTTACTATCCTATGCTCGTTCTATTGCAGCTTTCCCTCTATCTCTCTCTCCCCCTTATGTAATCACTTCTTGGTGCAAAAGAACCTACTTTGGAAACATGCCTACATAAACAAGAAACATGGCCAAAGAAGGTCTACGTTTAACAGTTGCATTAATCTCATCCAGTTTCTGGAATTGGTCAATTGATAACTGGACTAACACTCGAGAGTTGTTTTCTTGTTTTTGATTTATTTTGTTTTGTTTTAGGGTTTAATTCCTGGACTTCATCCTTTTTTCACATACTTGGCAACCAAAAATATTACAAGTACACCTTACGAAAAGCTCATAACAACCCTCATGTGATAATCATTACATATACTATCTTATCAGTTTAGATAAAATTATATAAATCTAAATAACACTTTAAATGTTCTGATGATGATGAATCAACACTGCAATGAGTTTGGCTTTTTCCAAATGTTTGCGTTGATGTACATTATCGGTTAGCCATAAATGCTTTAAATTTTCTGTCTCTGTGTAGTTGTTTTGGTTAACTTCTTATGATTTTCCTCTCCTAAGTTTTTGCAAGACGGTTCGTCTGAGCACATTGTACTGATATGGTATGTTTATGGAATTGAGTAATATAGATTGAAGAAGGCATTAGTGGAAGGGTTTCTGTAGAAAGCTAACGTGCTGCTTAGAAAGGAGAAAAGCTGATATTCATGTAACACGCAAATATGGTGACCCTTACGACATGTGGATGTTGGTGAAAAATGAGAAGGTAGGACTGGTTTTACATGAGAGCATGCTCTTCCTCGGTCACAATTATCCTTGTTATTAAAAAAAAGCCATGGTTGCCTTTCTAATGCTCCTTTTCCTTTAGGGGATTGCATTACTTTTTAGTTCAGGCTTGGTCACATATCTGTCTCGTTTGGTTCAAAATGAATTGGGTAGTTATGGTTGAGACAGTTGTTTATGGACTTTGAGGTCTTGGAAGTGTGAAAATTAACAACCCCCCCCCACACACACGCACACGCACACAACAACACATAATTCTTCCTGAGTTGTAAGATGACATACACTTGCTTACAGTTGGGATTTGAATTGTGCATGGATCTCTTTATAGATGCGCAAGTTGTAATTTACTGTTCAGTCCTGAAGCTTATAGCTTGCCATATATTCGATAGATATCCGATAACCTTTGAGGTCAATTTATTTAAACACCCTCACCATCGTCATGCGAAGAATGAGCTGTTTGTGTGAAGATTTCTTTTTTGTTAATTATTAATATATTCAATTTCTAGATATATTCAATTAAAATTTTGAAAATGTCATTGCTGAATTGTTAATTTTTTTATTTTAGTAATTAATTTATTGAACTATATAGATTACTATAATCAATTTAATATAGTGCAGATTTATTAGGAAATTAAGAGGACAATTATTATGTTGTTAAAATTTTAGTTTGGTAAAAAATAAAATTATATATTAGGATTTAGTTGTATTAACGGTCAGGTAGAATTTAGTTGTATTAACTGTTACAGCCGACCTTCTTCTTATGCCGGGTGGGTACGATTTAGAACCTAGCAAAATAATGGTTAAACATATAATGGTCTATTAATTCAGAATGAACAGTGTAAAACTTGCCTAATATTGGCTTGCTTGGCCAAAACTGTTTCTTCAGTTGGTAGGTGCCACAGTCACAATTTTAGCTTTCTTATGTGGATGCTTCTTCTCTAACCATCTGATGGATACTTTATAAACTATTCAGTGACTTTAGGATCCTTTGGTAAATGGGTCACACAAGGGAGACTTGCATGACAATATTGAGCTATATCATTACTGAGGAGCATACTTCGAGTTCATCTTGAATTGCAGTCTTCTGTATTCTTTTTAATGTATAATCTATTGTACAGAGATCAAGTGATATAGGACAATTTAACATAGTCAGCTACTTCTTGCCATGCTGATTATATGACGCGTCGATTATTAAATTGTAAGCTACTGATTTTATGGGGCAGTGGATCTGGAAATATTCAATATAAATGATAAGTTGAAAAAACACTTCAATGGTTGAAAATTACCAACTATGAAAGTTATTTTATGTGAATTCATTCTTCCTTTCCTAGTTTTAGTGCCCCAGAAAGTTTTTGTTTTGTCATACATTTGGTCGACTACGTACAGGGTGAGGAGGTATTGCTCTCTAATATCTTATACATTTGGCAATCAGTGGTGGAGCTAAGATATGGCAAATGGGGTTTGTCGCCCCAAGCGAAATTATACCTAAAAGAAAAGAAAATAAAATTCTTTATATTTCTTTTTAATCTTTATACTTATCTACTCATCTAATTGTTTGTTATCAAAGATAAAGTCACCTACAAATATCGCGTTAAATTCAACTTATCAATTAAAGAATCCTACTATTTATATTCTCCGTCCGTTTTAAAATAAAAGTCTTATTTTTTGTTGCTATGTAATTTGAATTAAGAGTTTACGTTTTATAATGAAAAATAAAAAAAATTAAACGTATGTTTAAACTAATATACTTATTTAAATTAAGGTGGAATTTTGAGTGCAATAATTGACACCTTTCTTGAATTGGAGTCCTTCTATATTAAAAAGAGAGTCTTATTTTATTTTATGTTTTTGCTAATTGAATACCCCCACCCCAAAACTAACAAATTACTATTACTACTAATAAATAATTCCAAATAAACATACCAGCAGCTTCAACTTCAGCTTTATAAATTGATTTAGCAAGGCCTTGGATCTGACTTCCAGCACCCCTACAAATTAACCAATGTAGAAAATTCAAAACAAATTAGTAATACATATTCTCAAGATGCTTGAAACTAGACTTGACAAACGGGTAGAGTCAAAATGACCCGAGTTTTTGTAGACTAAAAATAAGTGACCCGAGGCTCGGATTGGACCGACTCGTGGGCGAACTATATATATATTTTTAAAAGATAAGATTATAGGACACACTACTAAAATGTTAAAAAAATCATTTGCTTGTCTAATTTTCTCTCTCTTCCTCTAGATCTCTCTCTATTTTTTCTTTAAAACTTAGAATTTCATGCTTAGATCTAGTAAAATCTAAGAAGTTTTTACAAAAATTACTCTGATTAATCGCTTTCTATGCATCTTATACATGATGTTGCCAATTTATTTTATAAAAATCCTAGTTCAAAATCTTTGATTCTGTTTGTATATATATATATATATATATGTGTGTGTGTGTGTGTGTGTGTGTTGATGATGTGAAGATCTGTGAAATTTTTTTAGGTCTGAAACCGTGTTTGTCGTTGCTATGACAATGTGAAAATCTTAGATCTATGTTTATATATATATAAGATCTGTGATTTTCAGTATATGCCACCCATCAGCTATCCACCATTATATTCGTCTTGCTCTCCTTTTGGATTTGGGACCATTTCCCCCCTCTTTATTCTCACCTTCCACCATCACTAGTACATTAATCTAATCCCCACTATACATATATACATTTATATAAAGGCCTTTCCTTTCTGTATTAAGAAATTCTCTCCTCCCATTCAAGCAAAGTTCTTAACTTCTTCTCTCTCTGCCTTTTATTTAGACGATGTGAAGATCTTAGATCTGTGACGATGTGAAGATCTTAGACATGTGTTTATATATATATATATATATATATATATATATATATATATATATATATATATATAAACATGTGTATATAAACTATTTGTTGTTGTATTTTATTATTATTTTTTCTCTTCCGCATTTGTATATTTGCTTTGTTCATTTGTTGTATTACAATGACCAAGTCATCTATTTTGGCTCAAGTCTCATTACATGTGTGATAATGTCTATCTGTCTTTCAATACCCATTGTGAATCTTTTTGGAATTCACAATGGTTTGTTTAACTTGTGTTTTTAAATTCAATTATTTTTGTGGATATTATTTGCTTATCTTTTCCCTTCTATATGTATTTTGTGATTCAATCCAACTGTTTATTTTTTGTCAGGCGGGCTGGGCCAAAATGACCTAACTTTTTATAGGTTAAAAATGTATAGCCCAAAGTCCGTCTTTTGACTGGCGGGCCGGCCCAGCCCGGCATGGGCCAATGTTGTCAGGTCTACTTGAAATCAATGTTTTCAGACCTGAATTAGTTATCAAACCGAAAAAGGTACTGGATTGATGGATTACTAGTTCAACTAGTAGTTGAACTAGTGACGTCATAAGCACATAACAAATATATTATTAATAATTAATAAAATTTTAAAACATCTAATTTTTTGTAAGTTAAAATATAGTGAAATTATGTTATAATATTACTAAAAATATCTAATTTTTTAAAAAAAAATTACACATTTTTTTTTTTATAAAAATACTTTAAAATTTGTTCACTGGGTCAACTAACCGGTTTTACCGGTTGAACCACTTGTTTGACCAGTGGTCAACCGAGTTTTGATCGATTCGATTAAAAAATGGTTCCTGGGCCAAATTGGTTCATTTGTCTGGTCAGTTCCCAGTTTAACTAGTTGAACTACCGAGTCCAAACCGATTTTCAAAACATTGCTAAAAACTAACTTTTACATTAGATCAGTATGGCCATGCATTATCTCCGTTTTAGCAAGGATAGCCCTTTCAAGCAGTTTTATGCTCTCCTTCTTCATTAAGTCAACACAGAGGTTTAACTTTTTTACGTTCTTAGCATCTATAACAAATTATGTCTGCACATATTTTAGCTTTAAGATGAACATGATGAAAATATAAAGGATCTCTCTTTTTCTCTGACTGATGGTGATTTTCAATTTTTTTAAAGAAAAACGAAAAAGTAAATACTCTCACATCGGAGGTATTCCCTGTCAGCCCAAGCTGTCAAATATTTATGGTTGTCTTATTGTGCAGGTCCGATGTCTTAGACGACGGTTGAGCATCGTGACAGATTCAAGTGTTAACATTAGCGCTAGAAGGAGGGGTCGTCTAGTGTTTGTTATAGATTTTTCAACCATCTTTCAACAAGCAAAAAACTAACATGGTTGCACTACCGCTAACTCATAGACACACTGATGGTTTCCGCAGAGAATCATGCTCGCAGTCACATTGACCTTCAGATGTTGACAAGTAGCGTTACCTGCAGGAAGTACAAGACAAAAAGAAAGTTTTTCAATTCCAACGTGAAGAGGTTGAAAAACAGTTTGGGAATTTGGAAAAAAAACTTGTTGAATAAATGAGGGGCACCATACCGATCAACTCGTTATGTCCATTGCCACAACGAAGAACAATTAGTGCTCGATCGTCAAACTCTAGAGATTGAAGGAAGAGATCAAGGTCTCCCTTATAGCATGAAGGTTGCAGGCAAGTTAAAAAACATCGTCGGGACAGTCACGTTAGAAAAACATTTTCCTTGAGGAGCTTTGAGAGGCGTGCTAAAGCCACCGACAAGAAACCTTACTCATCTCCTTTCACTAAGGAGCTTGTGGTGACCCAAATTGATAGGTCTCTAAAGGTTCCAATACTAGAGATGCACGATGACACGGGCAATCCCCATAATCACAGCTACTCTTATGAGTGGGTAATGCGCTTCTACGATGCGGGGATGTGTTACTTTTTTATCTCCATTCTGAAGAAAATCGCAAGTGAGTGGATAATATCGCTTTCGCCTGATTTAATTGATTTATAGGAGGAGTTACAAGAGCGGTTCCACACGCACTTCAGTGGCAACAAGAAGCATGCAAAAATGATAATCTCGTTGTTCCAAATAAAATAAAAGCCTAATAAGTCTCCTCGGCAGTACATAATGAGATTTCGAGAAGCAATGTCTGAAATCCCCACCCTGAACTCTGTTTAGGCAATGCAATTTCTTACAATGGGTTTGAATGTAGACAAGTTCAATCGCCTGATTGAAGAGATTATCTTCAAAACTCCTTAAACTCTTGTTGAAGCCTATGAAACTGTTGACAAGTTCATAAAGATGGAAGCGACTCTCACCAATCTTTGGGGTTCTTTGAGATTTCATAATGATTATCAGAGAAGAGACCCTAGAGGCAATGTAGTCGATATAAGAGATAACAACAGGAGAGATGATGACCGAAGAGATAGTGGCTAAAGGAATTTTAGGGATGATCGACAACAAAAGGATGATAACCCTAAGGACAGGGGGCAAAAGTGAATACAAAGATTCTTCAAATAAAGAGTACACTCCCCTGAATACCAGCAAATCATTCTCTTAAGTATTGCCTTCGATCTTAGTAGTCTTTAGACTACCAAAACCCTCTATCTTCGTTCTTGTAGTCTGTAGACTCCCGAAGCATTCATCTATTTGGTTTTGAAGTCCTTGAAATCCCGAAGTCTTTTATCTATTCGATGTGAAGTCTTTGGAATCTTGAAGCATTTTATCTCTTTGGTCTGAAGTCCTTGGACTCCCGAAGTGTTCTCCCTACGGTCTCAGTAGTCCTTGGACTCCTAAAGCTTTCCGCTTTCGGTCAATAGTCTTCAGACTGCTGAAGCCCTTTCTACAGAAGGAGTTAAGAAAAGTCTGATATACGTAGCTAAGGCAACCTACAAAATACCTACACATATGACAAAAAAATTGAACACCTTAAGGAAATAATTGATGATGTGATGACACAAGAAGGATGAACTATACCAAAACCAACTCAATAAGCATCAGGAGGCTGTGTAGATGCTTCAAGCCACCAATGCTAAATCTATCGAAGGTCTCACCAATAAAGTATTTGATATGAGCTCAAGAAGTCTAGACCTTAAGAAGGCGGTCTACAAGTCACTACAAAAGACTGATGATGCTATGACGATGGTGTTCGACGAAAGATAACAGGTGGATGCACAACATAAAAATCTTCAAAGGGAGGTCATAATCACTCGACAGCAATTGGAGTCGGTGCAAACTATTAAGGAGCTAACTGAAGAAGTCTTTCAACTCTGAAGGGATGCTAACAAAAATGGGGAGATAAGCCGCAATAGAATTCAACAAACTCCTCCACGTCATATCGCTCATGCCGTTCCTTTAGCTCATTCTTCCGCCCAGAACCTTGGATCATCGAGTGGGGTATCCTACTCTGGCAAAAGGGCTTCTGCAATAAATGACCTAAGGGTACGTCAACAAAAATCTTCAAGGGGTATATATTACAGGAGAAGAGCAAAGAATTCCTCTTCTCGGACCATCAAAATCTTATGAAGAATTGAGGCACAGAGAGAAAGAAGCCAAGAGGCAGTACGACAGGACGGTCGCTGATAAAAGAAGACATCCTCCTCTCGGAAGTCGATCTAAGCCCAAGCCTAGCAGAAGTTAAGTTTTTATATACTTGTAAAAAAAAATTTGTATTCTTAATTCTTTTATAAACTAGCATTCATACATCAATAAAATTCATATATTCTTTTAGACAATACAACATCTTAATGTATCTAAGATCATATTTAAATTTATGTATTATTTGCATTAGAGTTAATTAATGATTGTTAAAAATTACTTGTTTTTGTCATCATTAAAATGGGGAGATTGTTAGTGCATTTATGATTAAGCTATTTGATTTAATGATGATATGATCTTAATATATATTTGTAAGAAAAAAAAAGTAATAATGTAAAGTCCTTGTGAGATAATCAATGTAAAAGGACTTATGGATCAAACTTGTTAGGTGGATCCAAACTATAGAGTTAAGACTTGTAATAGACTAAATAGTCCAGAGATCATATAGTAGAAGACTTAGTTACTCTAAGATCGCAGAGTAATCTAAGAAAGAGTCGTCAAGCAAAATGAATAGGCACTCTAGGATCGCAAAGTGAAGTTAAGTAACTCTAAGATTGTAGAGTGATAGCCAGATCACAGAGTGTCTAAAGGAACTCCAAGATCGTACGTAAAGCCAAATCGTAGAGCCACCAGAATTGTAGATCAAACTATTTGAGGATTGACTCTATGATCCTAGTCAATCAGATCGTAAAGTGCAACTCCTGACTTGTCAGTGACCTTTTTGCAAAGCAACGGATTAGAAGTTTCTTCAATACAACTCCATATACTCAAGTGAGTTGACAAGAAAGGAGATATCTAATCAACTTTAGCTAAATGGTTACTTTGGTAAAATTTAGAAACATAGTTTGCCACAACACAAAACTAGTAGCCTGACACGATTGACAAATATAGGTAGCTGCAACAGACTACTAGTCAGAGTCAAAAGATGTTCATTCAAGTGGAAATAACAGTAATTTCCAACGGACATTTTTTCAAGGGAAAATTTATAAATAGATTGCTACTTCAGACTTCAAATGAACAAGCATCGATCGAACTATTCAAGTATTCAAGCAAACAAAGTCTAAGAGCTCAAATCCACCCTATGATCCAAAAGTCACTATATGTTTTTAGATAAATCAATCATTACTAATAATTCCTTTGAGAAATAAGCTTAACGTAACGTAGTAGCACCCCAAATACAAATAAACAACTAGTTAGATCTTTGTGATCTTTACAAAAAAAGTCTTAGTGACTTGATTGATTATGAGAGAATCAACCTTTGTGTGAGATCAAGTCTTAATGACTTGTGTAATACTTAGTGGATCACATTGTTGTATTTGGTTCTTAGTGGACCTGGTATTAGTGATCATCCCTGCTCATCAGAGTGAAAGAGAGGACTAAAAGTATTTTAGGCTCCAAACCTCTTGAAATTATGTGTCTCCTTATTACTTTCCTTAACTACCATACTAACCGTCATAACTGTTATATCAACTGCGACTTTTTCTATAAGCACACTAAATTTAGAACTGAGATATTTCATTAATCTTTGAAGGGATATATAAAATAATACATTCCACTGTGCATAACTCATATAGATATGTTAAATTATTGGGTAAATAATTTTAATCTGAAATTTTAAAGAATCTATTTAATCACCCTTCTAGATCTCTTTGTGCCCTTTGGGAATAACAAAGATCTTTTCAGTTGCCCTTTGTTGATGTTCAATGGCTCTCCATCCTTCTCCCCAATTTCGTGCTTCAACTTCTTCTTAAGCAGAATGCTAAGAAATCTGCCAAAGAATATTTTTGGTAGAGGCTTTTATTCTTTCTCCTCTTTGCAACATCGTCGAACTATTTCGAGATCCAGTTGAAGATCACCAACCTGTAGTTAATCTTCACCTTCATAATGATTGCTATCATTACTTGTAGTTACAGATCACTGGTGGAGTTGTGTGCAAAGTCATTGCACAGTATGCTTTTTTTCCACTATGTCAGCTAGGAGCTCGAAGTCCTAGGGAAAGTATTTTTTATTCAGCCTTTTGACATCGACGTTCTTCTTCTTATACCCCATAAACTCTAATCCAGACTTCTTGTCCATTGATGAGAAGTCAGTTGCTCATTTGTTTGTTGTGCATAGTGCAAAGCATACTTCAACTGGTTTGACTGTAACTTTGATGACCTTTACAGTTGTTTCAATCAGTCTGTCAACAAGTTTTCCATTTAAATAAAATTCCTTAACTAGTTTGGAATATATTCTGGTGTCCTCGCTTAATACAGACTCTAAACTAGTAGTTCGTACTAGGTTGAGTATAGTACGAAAATATGACTTGACCCGTTCAAATTTATCGAATCAGATTTGGTTTCTTGGAACAACTTGATGTGTTGATATGATTTCAAAGATTGATTTATGCTAAACAGAGAGAAACTAGGTTAAGGTATTGGAATCTTATAATAAACTAGGGCTTGAGAGAGAGAGAGAGAGAGAGAGTAAAACATATAATAGCAATTGAATCGATGAAAAATAAAAGGTTGAATATTGAAAGCTATATTTACTTCCCTCTAATTTAGATGAGTGGGACACGTGGTAAATTTTTATTGGGAGCGACGTCAGTCAAAATTGTGACATACAGCTGTTGTAGTTTTCTTTTTGTACTTTGACCTCCTTTGATGCACTTGTGACTTCTCGTTTCACCACACGCCTTGAGTTAACTATATTTGTTAAACACTTTGTTCTTTGTTCGTAGAGTATTCCTTCGTAGAGTTAGCTTACTCAACGATTCACCACTCACTCAACGATCCCTCAGAAAAAACTTCATTCTATGATTTTGTTCCTGTGATGCCCCAAAATTCGGGTTACATAACCTCGTGTTTAGTGCTCACAATTCAAAACATAATAATAACTAAATACATAGTCTTCATTTAAACTTCACGGAATAATACATGAATGTTCCTTATAAAAATGACTACAATCCTAAGGTCTTCTAACATTAACATAAACAGTACATATCTTAAGGTATTACAAAAAATTTATAAACTGTAATTACATATTAAATAAATAATCTATCTAACATGCAATAATCTAATCTAAGCTTTGACTTTTTCCTTGCCCTTGTCATTCTTGGAGCATTCAGGCTTAGCTGAAAATGGTTTATGATATAGTAAGGGTAAGCAACTAGCTTGCTCAGCAAATTTAAGAACATTAAATATAAGATTTGATATATCATGAATGAGTGAGAATAACTTCAGAGTTTTCAACAATATATAACAATTGTGAAATAACAAGAATCAAATTTCAATGAAAAAAAATAATTGAGTCTTTACTGCTGAGTGGCCTCGAAGAATCATGAACTAATACTTAAGGTAAATCAGATATGTATTTGACCCTTTTATTGTTTTGGCACTTGAGGGGATCAGCCTCTTGCACCCCATGTATATGCATAACATTCAGACATTTTTGCGCAAATGTCGATTTTTCGAAATATAATCCTCTTATTTAGGGTTATTCGTTTTAAGCCTTACTATAAGAATCCGCACCAACTAATGGTTTGGATAAGTTTTTAAAAGTATTCAAGTTATTGAATTTATACATGCAGTGTCTAGCCGAAATAATTAGCTTAGTTATTCTTAAACAGTTCATGAATCAAAGAACTATAAAGCTTCAAATGCACTATGTGCGAATTCATAAACAATATGGATTAATTTTCAATAATTAACCCACTTAAACTCTTGTTAAAATAAATACAAGTTAAGGTGTAGGAAACTTACCTCGATTATTGATTATAGCTAACCAATACAACTTAATATCCTTTGAATAGACCTAATAATCAATCAAATTGATCGTTCAATTAGTATCATATCTAGGTTCATATAATAACCTTTGTACATCTTAATTTGCTAACGCTTAATCACATAATTAAATAATTAAGGGTATATTATGTAATATCCTGAATATTTATAGCACTTATAAATATGATATTAAAGGACTAAAGTAATTGTAAAGTTAATTTCGAGAACGAAATTCCTTTAAGTTGGGTTGAATGTAATATCCCAAATATTTCCAAAGTGATCTAACAAGATTTAAGCAAAGGTTATCAATTCAAAACCTAAGATTGATTGCTCAAGCATACCTTGAGCTATCTTAAAGAATATATACGACTCGAAACTACGATCGTATACAACTAAGAGGTTAAATTCTTTAACCTAAACTATGTGTTATGTGATTAGTAAAGCTTGAATTGAGCTTTTAAATGTGTTGTATGAAATATCTATGTGTAGGATTTTGTGTTTTGGTTCAAGTAGTTAACCTTAACACTTATTAAAAATCAGAAGTCAATTTAGGGCAAAAACCTAAATTGGAAAAAGAGTTAAAACCTAAACCCTAACCCTAGGGTCTAAACCCTAGAAAATAACCTAGGCCCTTGAGCAAAATGTGAAGGTTAAATTGACATTCTGTTTCAAGATTCAACCTTCCCACGCTTTAAAAACACGTAATAGTCAGTAAAAGTTTTTCTCGAAAAACGTGTAAAAAGCACTATTCACGAAGAAACGTTTTTCATTCGTTTGATCGTTTCTTTCATCTGTAGGACTTCTTGTATTTCACGACATAGTGATAATATGAGGTTTAGATGCCAGGGAATCAATAAAATTTTCTTGGGAAAAAGACGAAAAAGACACGATTTACGAGAAAACGTTTGTCGTCTTTTTGAACGTTCTTTTCAACGTTTGGACTTTTTCTATTTCACGATATAGCATTTATACGGGGAATAGATACCAGGGAGCCACTTATATTTTTCCATAAATAAAACGTAAATCGCTCTTCAAACGAAAACGCTTTCCGTTTTTGATCAAACCGTTGATGGATACAGTGTTTGTATGCAACACCGGTGCGTAATAAGCAATAAAAGATTTTCTCGAAAAGTGTGTCGGGAATAAGACGAAATAGGAAAAAGACAAAAATAAATATTATTTTTGACTTTTTGGTCTTCTAACCATTTTCTGAGAAATGGTCGTCAAAAACACTATTCACCGAAAAACGTGCCAAGTCTTTTGGACTTTTCACTTTACAGAAAAGTGTTCATTCGGAACAAAACTCAGTAATATCAAAATTTTAAATCAGTAGAAGTTAACCAAATTAGTTGGAATCAGACTGTTATATAATTAACTGCTAATTCATCCGTATTGTTTTCATCAAACGGATCATGAGATAGGTTAACATTAAATTTGAATAATCAAATTTATCAGATTAATACCTAATTATATTATTCAATCATAATTAGTGTCTAGAATGAAAGAAATTTATCAATCGCGTCGCCCGGTAGGTGTATTTGAGAAAAATACACGGAAGGTTATCCGAGATTAATTCAAGGAAAACTTCGATGGTCAGACGAGACATCATATTAATACTGTATGATGTATTTTATTAATAAAATACGTATAAGTAATTAAAACTTATATTACTAATGCGAAATATTTTAAATTAACCGCACGCGATTTATCCGATATACCGAAATCGGAAGAAATAATGACAAAACAGCTCGGGAAGCTTCTAGAAGCTTGGCTTGGAAAATATCTAGATATTATTCTAGTTTTATTAATTAAATAATGTGCGAAATGACTAAAATGCCCTTGGCTTTTAAACTAATGACCAAACTACCCCGACCCTTGGTTTTCCTATAAATAGAAGGCTTAAGTTCATTAGTTCTTTACCATTTTTGAAAGCTAAAGAGCAAATATAGAGAGAGTTCTTGTGAGTCAAGAATCGATTGCAAAGAAATAGTTAAAGCTTGCAATAATAAAAGGTACGATTCTTAGTTATTGTAATGTTTATTTTTATCGATGAGGCTCAAGAACATAAGTCGTAGCCATGTACGATTTTTCGTTCTGCGTGTTCCTTATGACTTGAGCAAGTCGTTGTTATGTCAAATTTCATTTCATAGTTTAAAGTTCAAGAACATACGTCGTATCCATGTACGGTTTATCCGTTCTCCGTGTTCTTCGTATGTTCTGGAGTATTATTATAAATTGTTATAATTAAGTAAACAAGTCGTTATAATGACCAAATTTTGTCAATTATATAGTGTTATAATCACTTATGTAAGCAGTTATAATGCTCAAATTATTTCAAGTATGAAATCCAAAAGCTCAAGAACATAAGTCGTTACCATGTACGATTTTTCGTTCTTCGTGTTCTTCGTGTGTTCTTGAGCAAAAGTCATAATTTCTACATAAGTAGGCTTATGATTTGGTAATTTAGTGTTATGGGATGATGAAACATGATGGCCTTGCTAAATAATGCTTGTGGCATCAAGTTTTAGTAGTCGAAACGAAGAACGATGAAACTTTGTTCTTCGTGTTCTTCGTGTTCTTCGATTCGTTCTTCGTGTTCTTGAGAAAAAGTCATGAAATCTTATATAAGTAGGTTTATGATTTTGTTATTTTTATGTTATGAAGTGATACGGATTGTTAGAACATGTTATCTTAGCAAATTAATGCTTGAGGTATCATGTTTTACCAATCGGATCAAAGAAAGTTAAGTCTAATATAGTCGCAGATTGTTTTTGCAAATTTCTGAAAATTTAAAATCTGAATATGCCTTAGTAACCTAAATTAAAGTTGTAGATCATGAAATTCTAAGCAATTTAGACTCAAGAATCACTTCAAAATGTTTTCGTACGACAAAGTTATGGCTGTCGCAGTAAAATAGGTCAAAGCTGAATTTTTAAGGGGCATTCGGATTTTAGGGCTTAAAAATGAGTTTTTGAGTTAGCCAAATTTTCAATTAATTCCACCTATGGAAATAGTCTAATTAAGTTATTATAAGACTTATTCAAAAGAAAATTTTGATAAACTAATATTCGGGGTCGCGTAACCCTTTTTGTAGGTGTTTAACGATTTCCCGGAAAAACCCTAAAACAGTTTCAAGGCAAGTCTTCTAACTCTTGCTATGTGCTACTTGTTTAGTATTGTTAAAATGATAAATGAGATATATAATGTTATGTTATTATGCAATAGATGATATGTGAAGTCTTTAACTGATGTTTACAAGCCTTCTAACTGTTATATTTTATGTTTACGATTTACGAACATGATTTATACACTTTGTGTGTCGATGTGATATAAATTGTTGGAACGTGAGTTATATGTGATATTAAATGGAGAATTATGTTCAGTCAATGCATGTTAAAAGTTTATATGAAAGCATAAACTGCGTATGTGCTGTATGTTAGACTTGCTGAGCCGTCGTGCTCATTCTTGCGAATAAAACCTTATTTGCAGATTAAAGATGAACGTTAAGAAGATCATGAACTTAAAGATGCAGCATAGATTAGGTTTTCATGTAAATTGATTGTATTTGTATATGTCATAACGACTGTTGTAATACGAACAAACAAACATGTAACCGAATATTGAATGAATGATATAAATAATTATCATCAGAATGTTGTTATGTCTTTATTTTGATATAACCTAGAATTGTTAAAATTTAACATAGTATTGATAATGATCTATTTATCTGGATGATGATCGATAAATAACTTGTGAGTGCTGTACATCTGAGACAAAACTAAGCGATGTTGACTGGTCAAATCCATCGTTAAGGTTCCTCGGACCCAGGTATAACTCGTTATTACTATTCTGAATACCATATAAGTAGGATTATTGATATGAAGAGATATCTTTGTATATTGATACTTGTAGTACGAATGAGACCGTTACAAGTTGACGTATATAGAATATTTAAATCCTAAGGTTAAAATTAAACCGTTATATATGGTTTTATCCATTTATACGGATGAAATACAAGTTGATACTTGTATACTTATGAGACTGAGATCAAGTTAAGATCCAGGGACAATGTTAAGAGAAATTGTTAATGTATAGTCTAAAATAAGACTAATTCAACCAATATGATTATGGGATCATTGGTTAAGTCGATAGATGTACGAAATTAACGCACAAGGTCCGCCGCATCGAAAGCGCGGGGATTTTGGGGGCGTTACATATTAAACACTTAAGAAAATATTATCATTCTTTGATAATATTTAAATAACATAAAACTTATATTAATCATTTAATATAGTTTAAGCTTCTATCTAATATTATTAACCATTTAATAAAATTTTATTAAACTTATAATATTATTAATCATTTAATAATATATATATTTTTTAATATTATTATTCATTTAATAATATTTTATTCATTTCTTAATATTATTAATCATTTAATAATATTATAATTATTTAAAATTGTTAAATATTAATGTTATATAATTTATATAGTTTGACCCATTTTATTTTTAAAAGATCCGACCCGACTCGGTGAATAAAAAATTAATTTTTTTCAAACATTCTGGACCACCGCTGTGGCGGTGACTCATAGAGTGTTTCACCACTGCGGCGGTGAGACCTACCGCTACGGCGATAGTTCTGATTTTTCAAACCCTAATTTTTTCAACTTTGATTTTCTTGGTTCAATCTTTTATAAAATGAAATATATACATCCAAAATACAACAAATCAATTTTGTTATTTTCATAACTTTTTGTTTTTCAACATTTCATGGTTCGATGTCATTTTAAAAAACGTTTTTGACATAAAATTCAAGATCGATTACTCTAGGGTTTCAAAGCGACATAGTTTGCAATAAAAGCCATAACTTTATCATTTTTTCATATTTTTGAGATATTCAAGTTGGGTTATCTTTATAACTCATAAATAGAACTTTCTAGCCATCAAAATCAAATAATCAACTTATACATTTTAAACTACAAATATTTATAGCACATAACTAGTTAGGGTTTTACTGGTAAAGCTTTATATGCATATTTCTATAACTTATTTTCATACCAAGCATATAAATACGCATATTAAACATACTAAACCTTGAATCTTCATATATATCCAATATTTAGCATTATAGAACATCAAAATATGTTTTGAACCATTAAAGATATATTTTGACCATTTAAAATATATATAGAAATGAAATAATGAAGGTATATAATACTTTTCAACCTTCTAGATTTGGATGCTATTCTTCTTCTTGAGATGAACTTGGATAAAGACTCCACCTTAAATAATCTCTAGCAACTTCCTTGGTGAATTCTCAAGCTCACAAGAGTTATCTATATTTTCTCTCTAGGAAACTCTCTCTTTTCTCTCTTGGTGATTCTAGCAAATGACTAACCAACATAACCAATAGGTAAAACATTCTATTTGTATCACTCTAGGAACTCTTTATTAATTCTTTAATCAACTATCATTGGTGAAATTAGAAGCTATTTTATGCTTATTATTTGATGGATTGACTAGGTGATTGACTAGGGTTGTTGAGTAACTAAAGTAAAATGTGTAAATGAAAAAATATTAAGCAACACTTCACCCTATGCGGGGCCCCCTAGCTGCAGGCCAAAGTGGCCTTTTATGGTCCATTTTTGCTTTATTTTTATCATCATACATACATATTGTCGACGCCGGGATTTTCGTCGTTTCGTTTTTTAATAATTAAAAGGTCCCTTTCCAATTTTAGCCTTTAGATTAAGATGTGACTTTTGAAAAGGGTCGGCTTAGTGTCGACGGGGTTTTTGAAATGTCGAATTTTTATGAACCAATTGACCAGAGTCGCCAGTTGAAATGGATGTACTAACTCATCCGAATTTTGTTTTCGTAATCGTAATGGCTCATATGTGACTCCGATTCAATTGGTCCGCAAACCGAGATTTATAGAGTTCGGGGGCTTGCTTAAGCGAGGGGAAGGTGTTAGGCACCCCCCGACTTCCGTGAAATACGATTACCGCAATCTCGATATTTTTTTTTTCCTATCCTTTTAAAATCCTAAGAATGTGTGTGTGTGTGTGTGTGTGTGTGTGCGTGCGTGTGCGCGCGTGAGCCTAAATGAATGTCGTTGGAATGCTTTACTTTGAAAATGCTTCAGAATCTCGTTAACCCTATGCACGAAGGATTTTACTTAATCGAAAAGTTCATTTTTATTGCTTTTTTGTTTCGATAATAAAACCGATGATATTTTGTAAAACATATTTTCAAACCCTTCGTCAAATAGGAATAGAGCTCATCCGACACTTACAATTTTATTTAGCTGACGAACGATCTAATATCCTAATTTGCTTGATTTTATGAAAAGCTTTATCATTTATTCCAAAATCATTTTCTCGCGTTAAAAGGAAAATCAAGCATTTAAAATAGCGTTGAGGCTATTCACGGGCATGTGAGCCATCTAAATAACCCCAAACGCCCACAATAGCACATTTCACTATCACGGGGCCTTAAACCCGATTTTCGATCCGACATCGCTTTAAGGCCCAAAACTTTACATATTTACAATACAAATGCATCGCCATTGCTACATACGTAAAAGCTAGAAAATAAACTAAAAGGATATCATCGGGAGGTTAGGAGGAGATTCCATCCGCAATAAATCCTCCCTAACCGTCCCTAATCCACAGATCTACAACATATGTTGACTACGTTGGATCTAACTTCAAAATACACAAAATCAAACTATTTAAATAGCAATGCACCAAATATTTTCGGATCCACAGTAGATCCACCCAACAAATGTAATAAGAACAAAAATAAAATTAGATCTATAAGATTTGATACATAAAACACAACAAAGCTATGAAACTCGAATTTTTTCACATTCCAATCGATGCAATAGACGCTTTAACACTTGAAAATCAACATAGGATACAATATATGATGTTAAGTTCTAACCAAAGGTGGAAGAATCTCACATTTCTCTCTCTTTTTCTCTCTTTTCTCTCGCTCCCGTAGCCTCTCTCTCTCTTTTTTTCTTCCGTCCGCCCGCGTCTGCGAAGAAATGAACCGGAAGTGGCGATTTAAATATTTAGATCTTGGCCGCAGGTGCAACTGCGGCCAGCCGCAGGTGCAACTGCGGCTGTCCTCGGTGCTTCCTCGATTTCCGCATCTGATGTCGGTCTTTCGTTTTTTTCGCTGGAAGGCTCGTATTTTGCAATCCGAAAATCCCTGGGAATCGTGCCCTATTGTTCTGGGAGGCTAGTTCGGAGGGCTACGACTTGATATAGAATTTACTAATTGTGCCCTATTGAATCGTAATATACGAACAGTTCAATGATGTGAGTCTATGTCATTTATTTTGACTGGACACTTTTTGGTCAGAAATGACTCGAGTTTTATTTTCCAATCTAACTTATGCTGGAGCGGAATTTTGTAGTAAGTCTGAGGTGAACAACCCCATAATGGGGGATATGTCAGAGCCATGAATAAAGAACCCGCGAGGGGGCTCCCAACAGTGGTGGCATGCTGATATGGGTTGGTAAATCCAAAGAGTTCGACCCCGTGAGAAGTCGTTGTGCACAGCGCTAGAGTACGATAGGCTGATCACCTAGCGTACGAAACCATTGTAGTATGTTTTCAGTCTTTGTGATTGATAAACATTCTCGCAGTATGTTTACAGTCTTTATGACTCCTCAGAATAGTATGAAAGTTTTAATGAATATTTTGATTTTTAATTTATTCTTTTGTAAGATATTGATTTTCAATTTATTCTTCTGCAAGATATTCCATTGTTCTGGAATTGTAAGTTAGAAGTATGAACTTCCTAGAAAAGGGTGGTCATAAAATTTGATGAGTAAAGAGATATTCTCAGAGATGAAAATTTGTAGAAATGAGTATGATGAAATTTCGGGGACGAAATTCTTATAAGAAGGGGTGAATGTAATATCCCAGATATTTTCAAGATTTTAAATAATATCTTAATTGATTTTATTAAAGGTTAATGTTTAAAACCTAGAATGTGAGAAGTAAGATGTGTAGAAAATGGGTAAACATTTTTTTTTAACATAATGTATTTGTTAGAAATTAAATGTGGAAATATTTTATGATGTATATAGAGAATTTATTAAGGAAATAAATTCATTTGAGAAGTGAAGACGGTTATAAGGATATATATACATAGTTATATATTCCTAGAGTTGTGCTTGTTAGCCAAATACGAAGAGGAGTAAATTTAATACTCAATTAAACTAATAAATTAATTAGTTTAAATATAAAATCATGAAATATAATTAATTAGGTTAATTATATTGGTTATGAGTTAAAGTTATATAAAAACTAGAATGTTTGTCTAGAATGACAATAATTAAGAAGTTAATTAATTAAGTAATTAACTTAATTATTAAATTGTGGTATAGAGTCCAATATTGATTTAACTGACTAGCTCAATGAAATGGTGTAGCAAGCCCAACGGAGATGTAGAGAAGCCCAATGGTGAGATTTAATTTCCAAGTCAATGATCTAATTAAATTGTGTCAAACCTTAGCTCAATGAATTAATTACGGTAGCCCAACTTAGAGTTTAATTATTTTAATTGTTGGGAGCCCTAAAGGAATTAATCTAGTAGATTAAATTTAAGGAAATTAAAGTGTGAATTGGATTATATAATTTGTCCGAGGAAGGTATTGAATTAAGTTTAATAAAGGAAGTCCGATTAATGAATTTATTAAATTAACGGACTAACTTAAGATTTTTGGGAGGAACCCTAATTAAATATTTAATTAATATTGAATATGGCAAGTCCAATTTGATTACATAAATTAAATTAAATTTGATTATTAAATTGTTCCTTAATTATTTAAACAAGCCAATTAATTAAATTAAGTGACAGACTTGTGGAAAATTCTATGTGATTGGGTATTTTATTAATCTAGCCCAATGTTTTAATTAATTGGGAGCCTAGTAAATTAATTTAGTAGCCCAACATTTCAATGGATCAAAGGAGTATCCATGGCCCAAAAAGATTAAATTCCAAAGCCCAAACATTGGCCCATTTGAAAAGAGCTTCTAGAAGGTTAATTAAATCAATTTAGGCTATAAAAATAAATGGAAATTGAGCCATTTAAGGGACATGACCGGTGGATTGATGGAATGGAGTACTTGGACTTTAAAATTCATTCATTTGATTTATTGTTAAAGTGTATGGAACACTCAAGGTTATTGTTAGCATTTTTGAGAAATGGTTGACATCCATTATATACATATATGTGCTATATGTATAATCTTATACTACTATAAATAGAGGCTAGCACTTTTAAGTTAGAGTTTACAAAATTGTTGCTAGAGTTCTTCTATAGAGAGTAGTAAATTTTAGTGAGTTAACTCGGTGAGTTAAAGAAAAAGGGTAGTGAGTTAGTGAGTTTTTTAGTGAGTTACTACCGAGTCAAGTGAGCCAAGTCTAATTCTTCAAGAGGAGTGTGCTTGGATGTCATCTAACTCCATCATCTATCTTTGGAAGGAGAGAAAAAGTAGCTCACAAGTCTAAAAGGTATAACACTAACCCTAAACCCTAGTTTTGAAGTTCATTATGTTTTATATTGAATATTTATGGTAGAAAAGTTATTCTCAAGCTCTAAAGGTTTAGATCCATGCTAGATTGGTAGATCTAGGGTTACATGGGTGTAACATGAATATTTATGGGTGTTGGTGTTGAAAAGTTTAGCAAAATGTATGAAAACGATTTTTACCGACGGAACCTTAAATGAACGTGTGATTCGGAGCTTTATATTTTGAAACCTAAAAGTCAGGTATGAGATTTTCTTCTTTGATATGGTAAATATATAAGTTAAGAACAAAACCTAGTTGGTATAATGTTCATATGAGTTGTTATGGTTAAGATATGATTTTTAAAACCAAGGATTGTGAAGTTAGTTTTCACTTTTCCCTTGTGAGCGATTTTAAGCATAGACCCATTTGGAATTTGGATTTGTGATATAAAGAGACGTTGTAGAGGGGGAAATTCTAATGAGAATGGACTCAAGAATCACCCCAAAATGTTTTAAAATGAAGAAGTTATGCAAGTTTTAATCAAAGGAGCAAAAGTTGAAAAATCAGGAAATGGCAATTCTGCAGATTCTGCAAGAGGAGGGCCGGGACCCTTGTTTCCTTTGTAAAAGGAGGGCCGGGGCCCTTGACACTGTTCACGGTCAGTGAGTTTTCCGTTCCGGGTCGGGTCGGGCCATTCGGGTTGGGTCGGTTTGGGTCTTTTAAGTCCAAAATTGATAAAATTGCTTAAAAATTAATATAATTAATTTGGGCCCCAACTTTAATAATTATTTATTATTTATAATAAATAATAAATAAAGTAAATAAAAGCTATTATTATAATTAATTATTATTTAAAGGATATTAAATGGTAATTAAAGAAAGATGAAGTTAATAAGGTAATTATTTATTATTTTAATAAATAAGGATAATTAGTTAATTGTTATTTAAATGTTATTAAATAATAATTAAAGGGAGATAAAGTGAATAAAATGATCATTTATTATTTAATGAATATTAAATAATAAATGAGATTAATTAACTAAGAGATTATTATTTAAATAATCATTAAAGGATTTGAGGAATTGTTAAAATATTATTAAATGGTTAATAATATTAATAAGTGATTAAAATATTATTAAATGATTAATAATATTAATAAGTTATTAAAATATTATTAAATGATTAATAATATTAATAAGTGATTAAAATATTATTAAATGGTTAATAATATTAATAAGTTATTAAAATATTATTAAATGATTAATAATATTAATAAGTTATTAAAATATTATTAAATGATTAATAATATTAATAAGTGATTAAAATATTATTAAATGGTTAATAATATTAATAAGTGATTAAAATATTATTAAATGGTTAATAATATTAATAAGTGATTAAAATATTATTAAATGGTTAATAATATTAGTAAGTGATTAAAATATTATTAAATGATTAATAATATTAATAAGTGAGTAAAATATTATTAAATGGTTAATAATATTAATAAGTGATTAAAATATTATTAAATGATTAATAATATTAATAAGTGGTTAAAATATTATTAAATAGTTAATAATATTAATAAGTGATTAAAATATTATTAAATTGTTAATAATATTAATAAGTGATTAAAATATTATTAAAGGGTTAATAATATTTGATTGTAGTTATATATTATCAAAGGTAAATAATATTTTGAGATATTTGGTACATTATTAAATGTCCAAATCATTAAGTTGCGTAAAGAAGAAAGTTTAATTGAATTAAACCAAGGTAAGAGTCCATTAGTGATTAAATATTAGACAACTTATAAAATATAGGTTGTATGAAGAACGCAAGGTATTGGTGAAAGATGGTTAAGCGTACCTGATATGTCCAAACTGTATTTGGACTAAAATTTTGTCCGGAACTTAATGATTCGTTTGTCGGATATCTTAAGAGTTAATAATTTGAAGTTAAGGTCTTAAGTTAAGACTAATTAAAAGTCTTGGTAGCTAATGATTATGTCAATTTGTTATATAAATTGTAGGTTGATCAAATGACGCAAATAAGCGTAAATGGTAGAAGCGACCAGGCAAGTTTTTCAGAACTTGCTCCTATGTGCCTTAACATGTTTTGATGTGATATTAAATTCTTAATAGAAAGATATTGATGATAATTGTGATATGCATGAGGTATGATTACATGTAGATTATGTATAAATATAAGGCATGAATTGCTAGATGTTATATATGATGCATGAGCAGTATGACATAAACTGAAATGCATGAAAAACATGATGTAAGTATAAATTGCAGAGTATATGTGAAACATGTAATGTATTATGTGTAATTGTTAAACTTGCTGAGCCGTCGTGCTCACTCTTGCTTAAACCAACATTTTCAAATAGTACAAGTATTTGAAGTCTTGATAAGGATCAAGAAACAGGAATGCATATTACATTCATTGAAGGTCTAGCACGACCATTGTAGATATCAGTCCGAATTGGACAGGTAAAATGATTGTGTAGTATAAGAATTGGTTGGTATGTATTATGAGTCTTAGATACTCAAATTGATTGTAATAGAATATCGTATCATGTATGATATTGAGACATACTAGGAATGTATAAAGATTTCGATTCTGGAATAGAAGAGATGTTGTAAAATTATAAATAAATGATTATTTAGCAATTTTAATATTGTTGTAAATCATGAACAATAAGGAAAAAGTAGTACTAGTGTTGAACCAGATTCGAGGTTCAAGGAACCCGGATTTGGGGTCGTCACACACACACACACACACACACACACACACACACACACACACACACACACACACATATATATATATATTGACCAATCTTTGATGTTGATTTGGGCTCCACTTTGGATCTACTTAATAATTCTATTGCCCTCATTCATTTAATTTATTTGGGCTCAATTAATTCATTTAATTGGGCTATCAATTACTAAAACATGCTACATTTAATTAAAATAAACATTGGGCTAGTTCATTTATAACATGGACTAATAAATTAACTATGTTCATGGACTACTAGGTTTATTTTATTGAACTTAGTTTAATGATTAAGTTGGACTTAAAATATAATTCAATTAAATTTGTTTTAATTAATTCTACTACCTTGCTACATTATTAGATTAAATAAATACACACACACACACACACACACACACACACATATATATATAAATTCTACTACCTATATATATATATATATTCATTCAATCATGTAAATGGCCAATCAATTGATATAAAAAAATTTAATTCATTGATAATTATTTAATAATCATTATTATAATGAATTTAGAATTTGTGGTTATTACATTCTTCCCTCTTATAAGAATTTCGTTTATAAATTTAAAGCTACTCAAAAAGATTCGGATAATTATTCTTTATCTTTTCTTCAAGTTTTTACGTAGCTTCCTCCGCGTTGTGCTTCCTCCAAAGAACTTTGATAAAATGTATAACCTTATTTCATAAAGTTTGTTTTTTCCTATCTAATATTTGGACATGAATTTCTTCATATGATAAATCTTTCTCAACTTGAATTGGCTCATAGGAGATGACATGCTTGTAATCAGGCTTGTATGGCTGTAACACTGATACATGAAACACATTATGAATATGTTCCAGTTCAGGAGGTATAGCTACAACGTACGTCACTTCACCCACTCTCTTTAATATTTTGAACGGTCCTATGAACCTCAGATTCAGTTTTTCTTTCTTCCTAAATTTGATTTTCTCGTTCTAGGGAGACATCTTCATAAACACAAAACTTTCTACTTCAAAATTTCGCTTCTGTCGATGTAGATCTGCGTATTTCTTCTATTGGTCCTGAGCTGCTACTAGTCGAGCTCTTATTACTCTGATAATTTTTATAGTTTGTTGAACCAATTTCGGCCCCAACAATCAACGTTCTTCTACTTCATCCCAACATAGAGGTGTTCTACATTTCTTCCCATACAATGTTTCATAAGGTGACATGCCTATGCTCGCATGATAACTGTTATTGTATGCAAATTCTAGTAAAGGTAGATGGTCCTCTCAACTGCCTTGAAATCCATCACACAGGCTCTGAGCATATCTTCCAAAGTTTGAATTGTTCTCTCGCTTTGCCCATCAATTTACGGATGATACGTTGTACTCATTCTTAACTGCGTCCCCATTCTTTCCTGAAGACTCTTTTTAAAATTTGAAGCGAAGTGCGGATCTCTATCTGACACCATTGATACCGTCACTCCATGTCTTGATATTATCTCCTTAATGTACAACTTTGGCCAACTGATCCAAATTGAATTTAATATTGATCGACAAAAAGTGTGCTAACTTTGTTAGTCAATCTAAAATCACTCATATCGCGTCATATCCCTTCTGTGTTGCTGGAAGTCCTACCACAAAATCCATCGTAATATGCTCCCATTTTCATTCAGGAATCTTTAACGGCTATAATAACGCGTATGGTCTCTGATATTCTGCCTTTACCCTTTGATAATTTAGGCATCGGCTGACACATTCTGATGTAGATCTTGATACATCTTCGTACTACCTGGATGTATCAAGTATCTCGTACTGTGGGCCTCTTGCAAAATCTCCTTTCGTAATTCAGGCACTAATGGTACCCAAACACGATTTTTAAACCTTAGCAATCATTTGCTATCCACTTTGAACTTGACATCTTCTCTATCGGTCATTCTCTTCCTTCTTTTATCGCATTCTTCATCTTTGTCTTGAGTCTCTTTCACTTTATCTAATAAGGCCAGAATCGCTTCCATCTCGGTCGATTTCTCTTCTGACTCCTTCGAATTTTTCCCCTCCAACTCTATTCAAGTCATTTCTTTTACCAGTTCTTCCTGGTCTATCAATACAAATAATTTCCCTCTCCTCTTTCTGCTTAGAGTATCTGCTACCATGTTGGCTTTGCTGGGATGATATAGAATATCACAATCATAATCTTTGTTCAATTCTAACAATCTCCTCTACCTCATATTCAACTCCTTTTGTGTGAAGATATACTTCAGACTTTTATGATCTGTGAATATCTCACATTTTTCTCCATGTAAATAATGCCTCCAAATTTTAAAGGCAAACACTACCGCTGCCAACTCCAAGTCGTGGGTAGGGTATCCATTATCATAATCTTTTAATTGCCTTGACGCATACGCAATGACCTTGCCATTCTGCATAAGCACATAACCTAGTCCCTTGTGCGATGCATCACTATAGACCGTAAAACCTCCCATGTCGTATGGTAAAGTTAACACATGTGCTTCACTAAGTCTCTTCTTTAACTCCTGAAAACTCTCCTCGCACTTCTCCGCCCACACATATTTCACTGTCTTCCTGGTCAAATTGGTTAACAGTGTTGCTATCTTTGAAAAATTCTTGATAAATCTCCTATAATAACCTGTTAACCCTAAGAAACTCCTAATCTCCGTCGGCGTTCTTGGTTGTTCCCAATTAATCATTGCTTCCACTTTTACAGGATCTATTAAAACTCCCTCATTGTCAATAACATGACCTAAAAATTGAAATTTCTTTAACTAGAATTCACACTTCGAAAATTTGGCATACAACTGCTCCTTCCTTAATATCTCTAACACCAATCTTAAATGTTCAGCGTGTTCCTCTTTCGTTCTGGAATAAACCAAAATATTGTCAATAAACACAACTACAAATTTATCCAAATACTGCCTGAACATTCTGTTCATCATGTCCATAAATGCAGCTGACGCATTTGTTAGTCCAAACGTCATCACCAGAAACTCATAGTGGCTGTAACGAGTTCTGAATACTATCTTGAGTACGTCCTCTTTTCTTAATTTTAACTAATGATAATCAATCCTTAAGTCAATCTTTGAAAAATACTTCGCCCATTTTAGTTGATTAAATAGATCGTCAATTCTTGGCAATTGGTACTTGTTCTTAATCGTTACTTTGTTAAACTCTATATAGTCTATACAAAGTCTCATTGATCCATCATTCTTCTTTACAAATAACACATTTGCTCCCCATGAATAAACACTTGACTGAATGTACTTCATATCCAATAACTCTTGTAACTGAACTATCAGTTCCCTCATTTTTACCGGAGCCGTCTTATATAGTGCCTTTGATATCGGTGCTGTCCCCGGTACTAAATCAATCACGAATTCTGTCTCCCTATCTGGTGGAAGACCTGATAGTTCATCTGAGAAAATATCCATAAACTCCTTAACTACAAGTATCTATTCCATCTCAGGATCTATCATTTGTGTATCCACTATATGTGCCAGATATCCTACACATAATTTCTTTAACAGTTTCTTAGCATGCATCATCGTCAGACAACAAGATTGTCTTGACGATTTACTGCCATAAAATACGATCTAGACTTATTTGGTGTCTTAATGTGTATACACTTCTTCTAACAATCAATTATCGCTTCGTGGTTAAACAACCAATCCATCCCAAGTATAACATCGAACTCCCCCAAACGTATCGGAATTAAGTTCACACCCAACTTCTGACCCCTGATTTCTACACAACAGTTTCTATGTATATACTCTACAAGAATCACTTTTTTATTTGCAACTTCTATGTTCATAGGGTTTTCTAACTTTTCTCTAGTCAATTCTAACCGTTTAGCGAAATCATCAGACACAAATGAATAGGTAGCTCCCTCATTTTTACCGGAGCTGTCCTATATATGCCTTTGATATCGGTGCTGTCCCCGGTACTAAATCAATCACGAATTCTGTCTCCCTATCTGGTGGAAGACCTGATAGTTCATCTGAGAAAATATCCATAAACTCCTTAACTATAAGTATCTATTCCATCTCAGGATCTACCATTTGTGTATTCACTATATGTGCCAGATATCCTACACATCCTTTCTTTAACAGTTTCTTAGCATGCATCATCGTCAGACAACAAGATTGTCTTGACGATTTACTGCCATAAAATACGATCTAGACTTATTTGGTGTCCTAAAGTGTATATGATGAGTGGGTGTTATACCTACGATTTAGGTATTTTTAGGCTTAATTACTTGCTATCTTTAAGTACTTTTAGTTCTATTTTATTGGTTTTTATGTTTAATTTGCAGAAAACGCCTTCGAGAGGTCAAAACGGAAAAAACAAGCTGACAGTGGCAATTCGGTAATTTTGAACAGTGCTTGGCGCCGGGGCGCAGTGACAATGCTTGAAGATGGCGCCGGGGCGCAGGTCGGTAATTCCAGTTGTCCAAAATCGCGTGAAGCAGTTCGAATCTGTGTTGGAAGCTAAGTGTTGCAGTTGAATTAAAGTGGGATTCTAGGACTCCAGTTAGTCATGAAGGATGTAATTAGGAAAGGATAGCAAGAATTAGGAGGAGATACGGTTTTGAGTGAGAAGATTGAAGGATTTCTAAAGAAAAACGCAGCAGTGAAGGAGAAGAAGCGAGAGAGACTTCAATAGAGTTTTCTCTAATTCCTTTTCTTTTATCTTCTGAATTTTGATGAATTTTAATATTAATTTGATTTTGGTTTCCATGACGATGTGTAACTAAATTCTTCTTTAGGATTACAATGGAACCGTTGGTTGAACTTTAATTAAATTATCTTAGTTTCAATTATTTGATCAATTGTTGGATTGGTTGTTATATCTCGTATTAATTTATAATTGTCTGATCAACAGTTATTTGATTTCTTAGATGGAATTGATGAAGGAAATTTAGGAATAGATCTGGATATAATAACGTGTGACTTTGTTATTGTTCTTAGGAAGAGTATCATGATAGTATATAGGATGCGAATACCTATAGACCACACGTAACATATTGAGAGTTTGATCTTAATGAGTTTGCTTTAATGAATTTTGCATAGAATTATAGCATTATAAGTTGGAGTGGATCTTTTTATTAGTTATCGACGGAGATTAGTGAATAGATAAGTGATCTTAGTTAACAATCCATATGATTAAGTAATTGGAATTAAGATAATGACATTATTGTGATCCAACGGGGAAATTGTAATCTTAAAGCCTTTTATTATCTGATAAATCATTCTCATTAGTTATTTAGTTAGTTTAAATCCAATTTCAGTTTTAAGTAGTTCATAATTCAAGTTTGCTAAAGTTTAATTAGAATTGAATTAATATAAAATTAATAGTTAGCATAATTGTTAGTAATTGTTCCTCGTGGGTTCGACAACCTTATTTTTACTATATTACTTGATTGACCGCGTATACTTGCGTGTGAATTCCATATATCTAAATCGGACAACAAGTTTTTGGCGCCGTTGCCGGGGAACGGTTCTAATAATTAGTTTATTATTAAGTTTTATTAGTTTAATTTTAATTTAAAAGTTTTAATCTTGTGTTTTACCGTTGTTCTTTTCTTTCTTTCATCAGGTAGAGTTTTCTTGTGCTTTCTGGAAGAAGTTGCTTTTAGTATTTTGTGTATGCACATGAGATCTAAAGGTCCGGAACTAGAGCCTTACGAAGACGATATAGAACGAAGGTTCCGTAGAATTTGCACTTATATTCGGACGACTCTAGAAAATCAAGAAAGAATGGATGAGGAAGATTAGAAAACACTGCGGGAGTATGCTATGCCACAAGTGACGGAAATTCAGTCTAGCATCACAAGGCCCGCCATCACAGCAGCAAATTTTGAGATCAAACCTGACACTATTCAGATAATCCAAAATTCGGTGCAGTTTGGGGGTTTGCCGAATGATGACCCTAACGACCACATTGTCGGCTTCTTGGAGATATGCGACACATTCAAGTACAATGGGGTGACGGAGGATGCTATTAGACTGAGGCTATTCCCATTCACACTGAGAGAAAAAGCCAAGAGCTGGTTACATTCCTTGCCGGCAGGATCCATTACAACGTGGAATGATTTGGCACAAAAATTTCTTGCCAAATTCTTTCCACCAACAAAGACGGCAAAGATGCGGAACGATATCACTTCTTTCGTTCAGCACGATTCGGAATCACTGTATGAAGCTTGGGAGCGGTTCAAAGATTTGCTACGGAGATGTCCACATCATGGAATACCTAAGTGGTTGCAAGTTCAAACCTTCTACAATGGTCTATTCAGTCAGATTAGGACAAACATAGATGCAGCAGCTGGTGGAGCATTGATGGGAAAGAATATTGAAGAAGCGTACAACCTGCTTGAGAATATGGCAGCGAACAACTATCAATGGCCTACAGCTAGAACTCATCAATCAAGAGCAGCAGGTATTTATGAGGTGGATGCCATGACAGCCTTCTCGGCATAACTTTCTGCCATGTCAAAGAAAATAGACGCTATGGGAACGCAGAAAAATCAGTTGGAGACAGTTTGTGAGATTTGTGCAGGAGATCACTCAACAGAACATTGTGCTATTAATTCAGAGTCTGTACAGTTTATTGGAAATCAAAACAGATAGCCGCAATATGGGAATAATGCAAATAATTACAATCCTGGATGGAGGAACCATCCGAATTTTGCGTGGAGCAATAATCAGATGCAAACTCAAAATCAAGCTCCAAGATATCAATACCCACAACAACAACAGCAACAGCAACAGCCTGATAAGCTATCACAAATGGAAGAAGTACTAGTGAAATTGTCAAATCAATTTGACGTAAATTCAAAAAACCAAGCAGCTGCAATAAGGAACCTGGAAACTCAACTCGGTCAGATCCATAGTGCTATAAACAACCGACCTCAAGGTTCTTTACGAAGTGATACTGAGAAGAACCCAAAAGGAGAGGGTAACGCACACTGTAAGGCAATTACATTGAGAAGTGGGACAAAATTATCAGAAACAGTCAAGGAGAACTCAAAGCAACCACAAGATGTCGAAGCAAGTAAGGATGCAGACTTATCTAAGAAAACAGAGAAACCCGTGGAAAACCCCGAAGGAGTCAAGCTGAATCCCTATGTTCCACTAGTACCATTCGCTCAGCGACTCAAAAAGGCAAAAGCAGACAAACAATTTTCAAAGTTTCTAGAGGTATTCAAGAAACTTCAAATCAACATACCTTTTGCGGAAGCTCTAGAACAAATGCCAAACTATGTGAAATTCATGAAGGATATCTTGTCAAGAAAGAGAAAGATGGAAGATTTTGAAACAGTCGCACTGACAGAGGAATGTAGTGCCATTCTGCAGAATAAATTGCCGCCCAAACTAAGAGATCCAGGCAGTTTCACAATACCATGCACAATTGGCGACAAGTTCTTTGAGAAAGCTTTGTGTGATCTAGGGGCTAGTATTAATTTGATGCCACTCTCCATATAACAGCAGTTAGGCCTGAAAGAAGTGAAACCAACCAATGTGACTTTACAGCTGGCAGACAGGTCATTGACACATCCAAGAGGAATAGTGGAGGACATATTGGTGAAAGTAGAGAAATTCATCTTTCCGGCAGACTTCATAGTATTGGACTTCGAAGAGGACAAAGAAATTCCGATTATACTTGGGCGTCCATTTTTGGCTACGGGTAGAACTTTGATAGATGTGCAAAAAGGGGAGCTGACTATGAGGGTATATGATCAAGAGGCCACTTTTAATGTTTTCAAAGCTATGAAATTCCCAAAGGAAGCAGAAGAATTTTTCAAAATTGATTGGTTAGAAGTAGCGGTGGACGAAGTTTCTGAGGTGAATTGTAATGCGGATCCACTTGTAACGGCATTAGTTAATCCTATAGCTGCAGATTTTCCAGCCCCATTTGAGTTTGTGCAGCTGTTGAATGCATATACACCGCTCTTACAGACTGGCAAGAAATTCGAGCCTTTAAGTCATTCTGAGAAAGTAAAGACCCATGACAAGACATCTATAGAAGAACCACCAGTTTTGGAGTTGAAACAGTTGCCAACCCATTTGAGGTATTCTTATTTGGGGAATTCTTCTACACTGCCGGTAATTATTTCCGCTTCACTTGATGAGTTACAAGAGACAAAGTTGCTAAGGGTATTGCGGGAATTCAAAACTGCCATTGGATGGACCATAGCAGACATCAAGGGAATTAGCCCATCACTATGTATGCACAAAATCCTGCTTGAGGAGGATGCCAAACCAGTTGTAGAGCAGCAAAGACGACTAAACCCAATCATGAAGGAAGTCGTAAAGAAAGAGATTCTCAAATGGTTGGATGCGGGTATAATCTATCCCATATTGGATAGTTCGTGGGTTAGTCCAGTGCAATGTGTACCAAAGAAAGGAGGCATGATGGTAGTAGCCAATGAGAATAACGAACTAATTCCAACAAGAACGGTGACGGGTTGGCGAGTCTGTATGGATTATCGGAAATTAAACAAGGTAACTCGCAAAGACCATTTTTCGCTGCCTTTTATTGATCAGATGTTAGATAGATTGGCGGGACATCCATTTTACTGTCTATTGGATGGCTATTCGGGCTACAATCAAATTGTCATAGCCCTCGAAGATAAAGAAAAAACGACGTTCACATGCCCGTATGGAACATTTGCCTTCCGGAGGATGTCTTTTGGGCTCTGCAATGCACCGGCGACATTTCAGAGATGTATGATGGCAATCTTCTCTGATATGGTAGAGCAGAATTTAGAAATATTTATGGACAATTTTTCGGTCTTTGGTGATAGTTTTGATCTATGCTTAGTAAATCTGATTGCGGTTCTAAAGAGATGCGTAGAAACAAATTTGGTGCTCAATTGGGAGAAGTGTCACTTCATGGTGCAAGAAGGAATCATCTTGGGACATAAGGTGTCGGCTAGTGGTATAGAAGTGGACAAGGCAAAGATTGAGACGATTGAAAATCTGCCACCACCAAAATCTGTGAAAGGAATTCGAAGTTTCTTGGGACACGCAGCGACGATTTATCAAGGATTTTTCCAAGATTACAAAGCCGTCGTGTACATTACTGGAAAAAGATGTTCCTTTTAAGTTCACTACAGAGTGTCATGGGCATTTCAGAATCTAAAGACAAAGTTGATAACTGTACCAATAATTGTCGCTCCAGATTGGACTTTATCGTTCGAGCTCATGTGCGATGCTAGTGACTACGCAGTTGGGGCAGTCTTGGGCCAGCGTAAGGAAAAGTTATTTCACGCAATTTACTACGCTAGCAAAACGCTGACAGATGCACAATTGAATTACACCACAACAGAAAAGGAGTTACTTGCAGTGGTATTTGCATTCGACAAATTCCGAGTCTATTTGATTGGGACAAAGGTGATCGTGTTTACAGACCACTCTGCAATAAAATATCTCATCTCTAAGAAGGATGCCAAACCAAGGTTGATCCGTTGGATTCTTCTACTTCAGGAATTTGATCTTGAGATTCGGGATAGGAAGGGATCCGAGAACCAAGTAGCAGACCATCTCTCTCGACTGGAAAATTCGCAGCAAGACCAAAGAGATCAGGTATTGATAAATGAGTCCTTTCCCGATGAGCAATTATTCTATATAGCAAAGGAAGCTCCTTGGTATGCGGATTACGTCAATTACATCGTCAGTGGTGAACTTCCATATGACCTGAGTTATCAGCAGAAAAAGAGGTTCCTACATGATGTCAAACAATACTTTTGGGACGAACCTTTTCTTTTCCGACAATGTGCTGACCAGATGGTAAGACGATGCGTGGCTAGGGAGGAAGTCGAAGGCATTTTACAACACTGCCATTCATCTCTGTATGGAGGTCACTATGGAGGTGATAAGACAGCTGCAAAGATCCTCCAATCGGGATTTTATTGGCCAACAATGTTCAAAGATGCTCACGAATTCGGAAAGAGGTGTGATCGTTGTCAACGGGTTGGAAACATATCAAATCGACAAGAAATGCCATTGAATTCAATCTTGGAAGTGGAAATATTCGATGTATGGGGGATTGATTTCATGGGACCGTTCCAGTCTTCACTCAATAACAAGTATATTTTAGTGGGGGTGGATTATGTCTCTAAATGTGTGGAAGCAGTGGCGTTACCGACCAATGATGCCAAGGTCGTTCTAACTTTCTTGCGCAAGAACATATTTACAAGATTTGGAACACCAAGGGCGATAATCAGTGATGGAGGATCACATTTCTGCAACAAATATTTTGCCGCTCTTCTCACAAAATATGGTGTACGGCATAAAGTTGCGACGGCATATCACCCGCAAACGAGTGGACAAGCCGAAATTACAAATAGAGAAGTCAAGCGGATTTTGGAAAAAATAGTCAACCCGACCCGCAAGGACTGGTCCAGCAAGCTTAATGAAGCTCTTTGGGCATACCGCACTGCATACAAAACTCCTATAGGCATGTCTCCTTATAGACTCGTCTATGGAAAAGCATGTCATCTCCCAGTCGAATTGGAGCACAACGCATATTGGGCGATTAAGAGGATAAATTTTGAGTCACAGGCCGTAGGAGAAAGGAGGCTTCTGCAATTAAATGAATTGGATGAATTCCGGATGAACGCCTATGAAAATGCCAAAATTTACAAAGAGAAAGTCAAAAAGTGGCATGACAAGCGTATTGTTGAGCGAACATTCGAACCGAGTCAATCAGTACTACTATTCAATTCAAAACTCAAGCTTTTCCCAGGCAAGTTGAAATCCAGATGGTCAGGACCGTTTACAATCACGAATGTCTTCCCATACGGTGCAATTGAAGTGATTGACCCTCGTACTCAGGAAACGTTTAAAGTTAATGGGCAAAGACTTAAGCATTATTGGGGCGACAACGTGGATCGACAACGAACCTCCGTAACCCTGTCCGAGCCAACTTAAGCAAAAGGGAGAAAGTCAGGCTGAAAGACTCTAAATCAAGCGCTTGTTGGGAGGCAACCCAACCGTAGTATCGCTTTCAAAATTAATTTTCAATTTTTACTATTCTTTAGTTAATTTAGTCAAAATTATAGGATTTATTCAATTTTTAGCTTAGGTTAAGTTTTTATGATTAGTTCAACTAATTCTTGCTTATTCTTATATCCTTGCAGCTAAAGACTTCATTGATTGGAGCTTAAAAGTCAGAAAAAATGCAGCAGCCAACATATTTGCAGGTTTCAGCACGGCGCCCCGGCGGAAGTTTTACACTGAGGTATTGAGCCCCGGCGCAGTAAGGCGCCCCGGCGAGACTAGAACGCGCCCCCAGCGAGAAGCTTGCAGTTAGACAGCGCCCCGACGGAAAATATCGCGCCCCCAGCGAAAACCTCTCGGTCACACAGTGCCCCGGCGCTATTACAAGGCAAAATCTCGGCGCCCCGGCGCCACAGTCGTATCTCAGTTTTTAAAACCACTCTATTTCCCACGCCCAATCGGATTTAATCCTTTAACCCTCAAAACAAATTCTTTACACCCTTCCATCTCTCTTTCTCTCGCAAGCCCCAAGCTTCTTCTTCTTCTTCTTCTTTGACAACCTACTTCTTCCACCCAAATTTAGTCTAACAAATACTCCATCCTCGCCTCTTCCTCGGTTTGCTACTCCTCCCTCACGGAAGTTCATTCTGTGGGTTTCATCCAACGGGTAGGTGGCTCAACCAGTGTTCCTATTGCACGGATCAATTTCACAAGTTAGGGTTTGGGAAAAATTCGGTTCAACAGCATTCAATCACCCAATATGAGGTACCAAAGATAGCACTTTATACTCTATAGTTTGAACATTACAATTTTTCAAGTTTAATTGGTGTATTTGGTACTTTGATTATTTGTGTTGGGATTGCCCAGTGGTTTGTGTTGGCCACTGGAGGAGAATTGGTAGTTTGACAGTAGTAAACGGCGCTACGTATTGAGTATCTGTTAGTAAAAATTCACAAAAGTTTGGGGGAAATTTCTTGCACACAACCTGTTTGATAATTTGCCACAAAGGAGGGTTGATTTGATTTGCTTGCACATTGGTCTTGTGTAATCATGCCTCCGAAACGACAGAGGGGAGAAGGCTCTTCGGCTCCACCTAGGCCCTTTAATCGTAGGAAATTTGTTAGTGTAGAGGCCGAAGATAAGTTTAACAATTTGTTAGCCGGACGAGCGTTGATTGCAGAGAGAGGATTGCGTCCGGATATTTTAGAGGACAGGGAAATGCGCGGCATGTTAGTTGGACGTGGATGGTAGGTGTTTACAGAACACCCGGATGCGGCGGTAACGGCCGTGGTCAAGGAGTTTTATGCTAATGCACTTGACACACCTGAGTGTGAAGTGTTGGTTCGGGGCCAGGTGGTGTCGTTCAGCCGAGAACGGATCAATGAATACTATAATTTACGGGCTCAGGATGTGTGTCAGTATTCTACAATGGGAACTCCCGATTATGGACAAATTGTCCGCGAGCTTTGTCGACCGGGCGCGGAATGGAAAACAAACAAACACACGGGCAAGATATCGACATTTCCTTTCAATGCGTTGAGTCGATATGGCAAGATTTGGTACGCTTTCTTATGTGCCAAGCTAATGCCATGTACACATGTGAACGATGTGACACGGGAGCGAGCTGTTCTGCTATATGCCATCATAACAGGGTTGTCTATCGACGTGGGGAGTGTCATTGTCGCCTCGATTAAGAAGCAGTTGAAAGGTGCGACATCTGGAGGATTGCCTCACCCGTCATTAATTACCGCATTATGCCAGCAATTCGGTGTCAAGTGGGGAGCCACTGAGCCAGTACAGCCACCCACGACTCTCCTCGATCATAGCCTGATCGCACGTTACAAAGTTTGGGAAGGGGAAGAGTCTCACCTGCGCGGTTTAGGATTCATTTTGGCTCCTCACTCGCTACCTCACGGTGCTGCTGCTCCTGATAGCCCCAATGATGAGGCAGCTGAACCAGTTCCTAACCGAGCCGTCAGACGACTACATAGGCGGACAAATATTCAGTTTGAGGAGGTGTTTCGGCAGCATGAGCGCTTAGCGGAACGTCAGGATGCTATGCACGTGTACACTTATACGTGCACTTCCGCTTTGGCTGCAATGTTATCCCAATTGAATCCGAATGCCCCAGCATTCTCGATTCTAGGTCCGCCGATGTTACCAGAATACCCACCGCATGACTCAGACTCGGAGGACGAGGAAGACCACCCCGACCATGATGCTTGATTTCCTAGGGGAGTTTTCTTGTTCTTATTTTTGTTTACTGTCTTTACCTATTTGACAATGAGGACATTGTTTCTTGCGAGTTTGGGGGTACGGGCATTTCTGCACATCAATTTTTTTTTTTTTTTACATTCATTTTTTATATTGCATGTTTATATTTTTAGTCGTTGATTTGGATTAGTTTTTTGTAGTTTATGGCATATAGGTTATGTTTTAATTTAAAAAAAAAAAAAAAATTTAAAAAATTAAAAATCACAAAAATATTTGCATATAGGATCATTTATTATTGCATGTAGAAATACTTGAGCATTGAATTAATGTATTAAATTTAAGGATAGCCAATGATGAAATTGTGAGTCTTTATTTAATAATCTTAGCAAGATGGATTTAGATCGTTAAAGTCGAAATCTTTCATATTCTACTGATTTTGTTGAGCTTGATACCCTTGGTTCTTAATTGCACGTATTCAATGTATTAAGTTAGTTGCGTTTTCATTCAAACTTTGGGGATTTAGGTGCTTGCTAAAGATTTAGATAACCTTTATCACTTGTTGGAAAAAAAAATTATATGAAATAAAAAAATGATCATTTGCTTCGATGTCTGTCTTATAGAAATGAAATAAATGAGAAAAAAATGAAAGGAAGAATGGACAGATATGAGCAACACTTAGCTAATCCGTTTTCGTGACCTCTATTACTCGAACAAGTAAGCCCTTAGGAGTGTTTCTACACTTAGTGCCCTAAAGCCATTTGGTTTGGGAGTCACTGGTGGAAAGTTCGTTACGTGGGTAATTTTGAAAAGCCTAAGGAAAATGGGTATTGCACATGCTAAGTTAGTCATATACGAGATGGAGCGTAAGACGCACTCGTAAATAAAACGAATGAATAGAAAAATGTAAAAACAAGTGTATAGAGGGGTAATAAAGTGATATATGAGTGATTATCTGTTTTGAGCGCTGAGATTCATAAGTTGTATTAGAATAATGACTGGTTTGATATGTTGAATTCACACACACACGAAAGGGTTGAAGGTGAAATGAAATTGGTGATATGTTAGATTTTAGACTAAAACGAGAATTTGAAGTTTAGCTAAGTTATTATTTAAGATCTTTGAGGCTTGATATTCATGGTTTATGCTGATTTGTGCTCGAGACATTAGTTATTTTACATTGCATTCATGTAGTGTAGTTTTTTATTTTATTAGTAGTATTTTTGCTTGAGGACACGCAAAGTCTTGAGTTTGGGGGTATTTGATGAGTGGGTGTTATACCTACGATTTAGGTATTTTTAGGCTTAATTACTTGCTATCTTTAAGTACTTTTAGTTCTATTTTATTGGTTTTTATGTTTAATTTGCAGAAAACGGCTTCGAGAGGTCAAAACGGGAAAAACAAGTTGACAGTGGCAATTCGGTAATTTTGAACAGTGCTTGGCGCCGGGGCGCAGTGACAATGCTTGAAGATGGCGCCGGGACGCAGGTCGATAATTTGAGTTGTCCAAAACCGCGTGAAGCAGTTCGAATCTGTGTTGGAAGCTAAGTGTTGCAGTTGAATTAAAGTGGGATTCTAGGACTCCAGTTAGCCATGAAGGATGTAATTAGGAAAGGATAGCAAGGATTAGGAGGAGATACGGTTTTGAGTGAGAAGATTGAAGGATTTCTGAGGAAAAATGCAGCAGTGAAGGAGAAGAAGCGAGAGAGACTTCAATAGAGTTTTCTCTAATCCCTTTTCTTTTATCTTCTGAATTTTGATGAATTTTAATATTAATTTGATTTTGGTTTCCATGACGATGTGTAACTAAATTCTTCTTTAGGATTACAATGGAACCGTTGGTTGAACTTTAATTAAATTATCTTAGTTTCAATTATTTGATCAATTGTTGGATTGGTTGTTATATCTCGTATTAATTTATAATTGTCTGATCAACAGTTATTTGATTTCTTAGATGAAATTGATGAAGGAAATTTAGGAATAGATCTGGATATAATAACGTGTGATTTTGTTATTGTTCTTAGGAAGAGTATCATGATGGTATATAGGATGCGAATACTTATAGACCACACGTAACATATTGAGAGTTTGATCTTAATGAGTCTGCTTTAATGAATTTTGCATAGAATTATAGCATTATAAGTTGGAGTGGATCTTTTTATTAGTTATCGACGGAGATTAGTGAATAGATAAGTGATCTCAATTAACAATCCATATGATTAAGTAATTGGAATTAAGATAATGACATTATTGTGATCCAATGGGGAAATTGTAATCTTAAAGCCTTTTATTATCTGATAAATCATTCTCATTAGTTATTTAGTTAGTTTAAATCCAATTTCAGTTTTAAGTAGTTCATAATTCAAGTTTGCTAAAGTTTAATTAGAATTGAATTAATATAAAATTAATAGTTAGCATAATTGTTAGTAATTGTTCCTCGTGGGTTCGACAACCTTATTTTTACTATATTACTTGATTGACCGCGTATACTTGCGTGTGAATTCCATATATCTAAATCGGACAACAGTATACACTTCTTCTAATAATCAATTATCGCTTCGTGGTTAAACAACCAATCCATCCCAAGTATAACATCGAACTCCCCCAAACGTATCGGAATTAAGTTCACACCCAACTTCTGACCCCTGATTTCTACACAACAGTTTCTATGTATATACTCTACAAGAATCACTTCTTTACTTGCAACTTCTATGTTCATAGGGTTTTCTAACTTTTCTCTAGTCAATTCTAACCGTTTAGCGAAATCATCAGACACAAATGAATAGGTAGCTCCCGAATCAAATAATACGTAAGCATTGATATTATTGATTGGAATAATACCTGACACCATATCTTTCGACTCCACGACATCTTGCACCGTCATGTTGAAGGTTCGTGCTGTCATCTTGTTCTGCTATACCGGTCCCCCGATAGTCAATCTGCTATAAGTGCTTTTATTGCTGCTTCCTCCATCATTCTTCTTGTTAGGATAATCCTTTATCCTATGATCAACAGCTTTGCACGAGTAGCATCTTCCCTTCTTTGGGTAAGGACACTTTGGAGAAATGTGTCCCTCCTGCCCGCAGTTGTAGCATATGATCTTACCTTTCATGCATTTCCCAAAATGATTCTTCCCACAGTTGCTGCATGGCTTTTTTTTTTTTAAATTTCCATGTTGATTTTCCGAGCTCTTATCATTGCTATTGTCCCATTTACGCTTATTGTTGTTTCTGCCACCACTGATACTATTCTTATTTCTGCCTTCGCTTATCTTTTTGTTCCTCTCTTGATTATACTTGGATAACGCCTCGTTTTCTCCTTCAGTTATAATTGACTTCTCCAGCAGAGTTGAGAATGAATCAATCTGTAGTACTGCCACCTTGTTAAATATCCATGGTTTTAAACCATTCTCAAATCTTCTGGTCTTGCGTTCCTTCGTGTCCACCTGATGTGGAGCGATCCTAGCAAACTCATTAAATTTTGCTGCATACTCAGGTACCGACATATTCTTTTGCTTCAGTTCTAGAAATCTAACCTTCATCCTACTCTTCATACTTTTTGGGAAGTAGTTCTCATCAAATATCTTCTTAAACCTTGCCCATGACACCACACCTTCTCTAGCCATATTCTGATTGGCTTCCTACTAGAAATTGGCCTCTCCCTTCATCATGTAGGTAGCAAAAATAGTCTTTTGCTCCTCCGCCACTCTTGAAATAACAAATGCCTTCTATCTCCTTTATCCACGACTGGGCTTCGATTGAGTTTGTCATTCCCCTAAACTCCGGTGGTCCGACTGTTTTGAAGTCTTTGAAATTGACCAACTGATTCGGCGACGGTGGCAGATTTCTTACCACTGGACGTCAATTCTGCATTGCCTCTGCTAGCATATCGACAAAGTTCTGCATTGGGTTTACATTGTGTCCTCCCTCGTCATTATTGACTGACTCTTTTACTCATTGGTTACTTGGTGGTTATCTACGTGGTGCCATTGTTTGATTAAAGAGAAAAGACAACTTCTAAGTTATTATTATTACTAAATCTTATTCTTTTATCTTTTAAACATTAACTATTATATGTAAAGATTTAACCAATCAAAACACATAATCATAAAACATAACTGCATTTATATTCATTTGCTAAAAAATAGTGTATAACACCTTACATCACAAGTATACTGCTATAAATGCCTCTACCCCTGAAGGCTATAAAAGATTGGATCTAATCATAAACATATCCTGCAAACTTCCTAGAGTTGGGATTTACAACATACTAATTATCTGTCAAAACAAAAGTTGGGTTCTACTGCATCTATACACATACAATGGCATAAAATAACTACAACTAATTATTGCGCATCCCTCGACGAACCTCATCATCATACTCCTCATCCCCTATAGCCATCACCAAGCTCCTACTGATAGTGTGCATGGAATGACCCTCCTCAGTTGGGTAATATAGTGCACCTTGCTCTCAAATCTGCCGAATGAAGAACGATAGACATAACTGATCCTATTGATCTTCACCCTCTTCTGTTGGACCTCGTCCTCTAGCTCAAGCATCTGCCCATGTGTCGTATCTCTCTGGATCTCCATCTCGATCCTCTTCCTTATTGCCTACTGCCAGTGGGCCTTGATGACCTCTTTCTCTACATGTACCTGCTAAATCTTCAGCTTAACCTCTGCTAATCTAGCCTCCATCTCGGCTAATTTAACCTGCAGCTCAGCATCCTGATCGACCATTTGATGGGTTAATAACCCAATGTGCTTTATAGAGTCCTCATACCCTTGCACCTGCTCCTCCAAATTTGCTATATGCTCTTTTAGCTCCGTGTTCTCGCCAGAAAACTAATAAGCTGCTGCTGCCTTGTACTGATCCTCCATATGTAGGTGGGTAAAATTCTCCTCCTCCAATGCTGGACTCTACCCTCTACCCTCTACCCTCATCCTCATCTTCCTCTGACTTAGTCTCATCCTCACTGTAGGGCCTCATCACCCCACCTCTAACTGGCTCATCTCTATCCCTTATCTCTGAATCAGACTCTAGATCCTCTATCGATTTAGCCACTAACGACTGTGCAACATCCATATAGATATCAATGAATTCCTCATCCACTGTGTGACTAGATTGTCCAATCTCAGGTATTCTACAATCACACAAACAAAATGACATTAGTATCGTAATAAAATATATTCATTGATGAAATGAAAGTATATTTAATTGTGTTACTACTCGACTCGATGAATCTCCTCAATTCATCTCCTATAACTCTAAATGAGTTGACTCTTCTAAGGTTATATCCTTAAGTTTCGCAACCTAAAGTTCTATAACCTACAACTCTGATACCAACCTGTGACGCCCCAAAATCCGGGTTCTATAACCTCGTGTTTAATGCTCACAATCCAAAACATAATAACAACTAAATACATAGTCTTCATTTAAATTTTGCGAAATAATATATGAATGTTCCTTATAAAAATGACTATAATCCCAAGGTCTTCTAACCTTAACATAAACAGTACATATCTTAAGGGATTACAAAAGATTTATAAGCTGTAATTATATATTAAATAAATAATCTATCTAACATACAATAATCTAATATAAGCTTTGGCTTTTCCCTTGCCCTTGTCCTTCTTGGAGCATTCGGGCTTAGCTGAAAATGGTTCATGATATAGCAAAGGTGAGCAACTAGCTTGATTAACAAGTTTAAGAACAGTAAATATAAGATTTGATATATCATGAGTGAGAGAAAATAACTGTAATAACTTTGAGTTCTAAGTCTGTTGTAATTATGATTATTAGATAATTATCAATGACTTAAATTTTTTGTACGAATTAATTGTGCATTTGAATAATTGAATGAATATATATATATATGTATGTGTGTGTGTGTGTGTATTTATTAATCTAAGAACGTAACAAATGCTAAAATTAATTAAAGCAAATCTAATTGAATTATATTTTAAATCCAAATGAATTGTTAAACTAGGTCCAATAAAATTAACCTAGTAGTCCATGACCATAGTTAATTTAATGGTTCATGAACTAGCCCAACACTTACTTTAATTAAATGTAACATAAGTTAGTTAATGTTAGTCCAATAGAATAAATAAATTGAGCCCAAATAAGTTAAATGAATGAGCCCAATAAATTAAATTCTAGAGTCCAACGTGGAGTCCAAATTGAGGTCAAATATTGGTCAATATGTATGTATGTATATATGTATGTATGTATGTATGTATGTATGTATGTATGTATGTATGTATTTATGTATATATGAATGATAAAAATAAAGCAAAAATGAGGGAGAAAAGAAGAGGGAGCCGACAGTTAAGAGCCCCCCCACATGGGGTGGTTTGTTGCTCCAATGTTGCTTCAAAATCACTAAACCAATTACTTGCAAGCTAGCTTGATGGAGGTCAATCAACTACTCAATCCAAGTGTCCATCATTCTGATAGTAATCCTAATTAGGAGCTAAATTGACTAGGTGTTGGTTGATTAATGTGTTAATGGTGTAATCCTAGAGTGCTATAAATAGAGTGTTTCAACAATGGTTTATGTTGTTAGTCATTTGCTTGAACACCAAGAGAGAGCTTCCTAGAGAGAAAAATGGAAGAACTCTTGTGAGTTAGAGAAATCACCAAGGAGGTTACTAGAGATTGATTAAGGTGGAGTCTCTAGCTAGATTCATTTTAAGAAGGAGAAGAACATCCAAATCTAGAAGGTTTAAAAGTGTTCTATACATTCCTTAGTACATTTCTATAGTCTTTATATATACTAAATGGTCAAAATATGTTTTTAACCCTTCAAAACTTATTTTGATGTTCTATAATGCTAGATCTTGGATATATATAAAGATTCATGGTTTATCATGTTTAATATGTGTGTTTGTATGCTTGGTATGGAAACAAGTAGTAGAAATGTGCATATAATGGATTACCAGTAAAACCCTAACTAGCTATGTGTTATAAATAGATTTACTTGAAATGTACAAGTTGGTTATTTGATTTTGATGGCTAGAAAGTTACATTTATGAGTTTTAAATATAACCCAACTTAAATCCATCTTGAATCTCTTAAAAATATGAAAAAATGAGCAATTTATGGCTTTTTATCATAAACTATATCGTTTTAAAACCCTAGAATGATCGATCTCCCATATTATGTCAAAAACGTTTTCGAAAATGAGATCGAACCATGCAATGTTGAAAAATAAGAAGTTAGAAAAATAACAAAACTGATTTGATGTATTTTGGACATGTATATCTCATTTTATAGAAGATTGAACCAAAGAAATCAAAGTTGAAAAATTAGGGTTTTGAAAATTTAAACTACCGCCGCAGGGGTAGGTCTCACCGCCGTAGCGGTGAAACACCTTGGAATTTGAAAGTTTGAACTACCGCCACTAGGAGTGAGCATTTCGGTTATAACCGAACTGAATAGTCTATTCGGTTATAACCGAAAACCGAAAACGAAATATGCACATTTTTTATATCTGAACAAATAATTGAATTTCAAGCTAACCGAATTTTCGAATAACCGAATGACAAATTCGGTTAATAATCGAAATGAAAGCTTCCAGAATTAACATTAAAGTATTTAACAGCTATACTGTACATCATCACAATTTACAATAGTCATTAGTCAACACTAAACAGTAGGAGAAGGAAGCAACCAATGCTCACATGATTAAAATCCACAATACATAATAATTCAAAACCGTAAAATGATTAAAATTAGCAATACATAATCCGTAATTTCACAAAGTCTAATTAATCCATAATAAATTAATAATCCAGCAAAAGCCAGAAGCTCAAGCAGTGCAGTAGGCAACAGGTATTAGGCAACAGTGCATCAGGTATTAGGCTTGTGCTGCAGTAGGTACTAGGCAGCAGTCGCAACACAGCAGTCAGCACTCAGCAGATGAGCAGATGGCCAGAAGCAGGTCAGCAAAAACAGCACACGAAATATTCAACAAAGCTCCCAACAAACGTATTAGCCTACGGTTAAAAGTGCAGATTTCATCAAAATCATCATTATGGAAATAGAAGGTCCTAACAGATTACAAGGCATTTAGTAAACAGTAAACAAATTACAACATATGTAATCAAAAGGACATTATAAATATAGTTTCGTTGTTTACTTTTAAGTAAAATATTACGAAGGCAGATAAGTTTTGCATAAGTTCCAAAAATCTAATATTTTTATTACTTTACCTGGCCAAAGCCAATCAACTATATGGGAATACAAAGCACACTAATACAATTTGCATATTAAGTAAATGACACACTAATGAAGTATAACTGAAGTATTAACAATTTGCATACTCGTTAACAAAATGATTAACATAAACCCAGTAAATGACACTAATCAAGTATAACTGAAGTATTAACTAAAGGGGTCCATATAAACAAAATTACTGGATAAAGTGAAGTGTGAGAAAATCACTTATATTGGTAATAGTTGAGAGAAAATTACATTTGGGAACTGGGATTTATAATTCATTAGAGAAGCCACAACTTATGTACAACCCAACTAAAATAATCATATGGGTAGGACAAACAAATTGGTAAACAGATCAATAAAGTAAGTAAACATTTAACTATTCAAGGAAGTCCCAAAAAAAGAAAAATAAAAAAACTAATGGCTCGAGCTTCTTTCTTTTTGCTAAGCTAAGCATAAACAATATAAGGAAAGAAAACCCAAAAATAAAAAATGAAACAGTTTTTTTTATTAAAAAATAAGCCATATCTAGCAGCTGTGATATAGTAGATTTCTAGCTTAGATTTCTCAAAAAGAGAAAAATTGTAGCTCTGTAATTTCAGCTTCGATCATCTGGGGAAATAATCATCATATCCATCTCTGCTATTTTCACTAGTAAATTTCCCCAAATAACGAAAAAAAGACAATAACACCACGCAATACCAAAAACTATATTTCAGTTAATTTTAATTAATTTAAATGCAAAAAAGAAAAGAAAAAAAAAGACTTTACTTGGATTTGGTATTTTGCAAAATTGTACAGTATGAAAAAATAGCAAAAGGATTTACCTCATTAATTGTACAGTATGAAAAAAATAGCAAAATGATTTACCTCATTAATCGTACAGTGAATTGAGAGACGAATTTACCTCATTAATCAAGTTGAGTCACAAAAACATTGGCATCATTAGTAGCAAGGCTCAACTTAGACATTGCTGTAAATTAAAAATTATAATTAAACACATAATTTTTATAAATTGTTGTATTAGTTGGTGTGATGTCGCAAGCACCCAAAAAAATAAAATCTTACTTTGAAAAAATAAATATGTAGTAGTGTAAGTAAGAGTCGATCCCACAGAGAATGATTATTTAATTTTATGTTTTTGCAAACAAAAATTGGGGGGGGGGGGGGGGGGTTTGAATCAAAGAAATAATTTAAATAAAATTAACTAAAATAAATATGCAAGAAATAAATAAGAAGAAAAAGCCTTGATTTAAGTCAACATCCACCATCAATAATTTACAACTGATCACTGATGCAAGAATAACTCAATTCATATTTTAAATATTCAACGTGGAATAATTACTCCCATTCGAATAATTTTTCTATCTCTCCTTAAATTTAGTTAAGCAGAAACAAGCGATCTAAATAACCCTTACCACTAAATAATCTCAGACAAGCGCTAAAGATTTAACCTAGTAGCAGCATAAAGAAATAAAGAGATCATTGAACTAAACAACACAATCCAAGCGTCTGCATTTAATTTAGATGAATATTCTTTCTAAGATAAAATAATCTCTTGATCTGTAAAATAATTATTAATCTTAGTTGCTTCGCAAATTAAAGTGACCAAACAATTACGGATTTGATATTTAATTTAGCAATAGATTTCAACGAATAATAAACTAGTATGCATCCTAGCAATTAAACGAATTAATCATAAAATTAAACACATAAAAATATTCAATACTCAAAATATAAATTGAACAATTAAAATAATTAGATCTCACAGTGTATAAATCTTGATGGCTTCAATCATTTAAACCAAGAAAAATAATTTAGCTACTCATAATTGTAGAGAGCATCAAAGAATAGAAGAGAGAATTTTTCTAATAGAAAAGTTGTGTTTTACATTGTGTCCCAAGCCCTCTATTTATAGGCTCCAAAATCCTCCTAACCCTAGTAGGAAGTACACTTTCCAAACCCTAATAGGATTTAAAATACAAATAAAAGAAAACTAAAATAATTATTATCCTAATCCTATTTGGAAGTCTAAATAAAATATTAAAAATAAAATAAAAAATTATTGCTTCCTTTTCCAAATTAAAATTGGACTTTTATTCTACTGATTTGTTGCATTGCAGTGTAGGAAATCCAAAATAAGGAAGGAAAAGGAAGAGCCACGCGGAGAGAGAGAGAAACTGCCATCCGCCACGCGGCTTTCTTTTTTTTACCGTTGGCGCGTGTAAGATACGCGCCCGTGCCAACCAAACGCGACCGCGTATTGCGCGGACTGCTTTTACTTTTCCCTAGCCCAAAACCTCCTTGTTCTGATCCGCGCTGCTAATTCCTTCCCCGCACCATGGGCGGTCGCCGATTTTTCCAGAAATTACAAATTTGCCCCTAAGCTTCATTTTTCCTACAAAAAATAAATATAAATTAATTAAAAATAAATAAAAATAATATAAAAATAATAAAAATAATAAAAACACATAATAATAAATAAAACAACTAAAACACTAAAAATAAATAAAAACACATAAATAAAAAGAAATATAAAAATACTATAAAATTACCTAAATTAACATAAATTAACTAAAATCCTATAAAACCTATTAAAACCAAAATAAGCTAAATAATTAAACATTTATGCAAACAATAAATATAAAAACTAAGTATTAGGGAATAAAAATATCGTATAATTTAATCCTATCATTAGTTCAATAAAATTAGCAAAAAAAATAATTATTACCACACTTAAGTTTATGGGCAAAGTCACTATATTCCTCCACATCAATACGATTCTTCATTTTGATCCACTTTTGAGTACATATGAGAGTTTCCACCATATTAAGAGACAGTGAACTCCTAAATGCATCAAGAATATGCCCCCCCCCCCCCCCGTGCTAAATGCGGACTCCAAAGCAACGGTAGAAACAGGAATAGCCAACACATTACGGGCAATACGTGCAAGGATAGAGAATCTTGCACTATTAACTTTCCACCACTCTAAAATATCGAAAGTCTCATCGGCCTCTTCCACAGCTTCACTTAAATACTTGTCCAATTTCGATTTGTCTTCAAGTATCCCTCCGGTCCGACGCTTTTTGAACTTATTCGTAAGTCTATTTGTATTTTGGGATTCCATTACATTAGAACCTTGGGATTACATGTTACTTAAACTTGATTTTCCACTTTCTTGAGTTAAATACTTTTTTTTGTACTCATTAAACAAATCTTTCATTGCTCTTTTCACACCATCGGCAATCTCCATTCTCGTGGCCTTATTACTTGCTTGATATTCTAAATCCCTATCTTCATTATTAATATCAAAATGAAGATCTACTTCTATACCCTCCAACGGATCTTCAACTTCAATTTCACCATCTCCATACATTTGTTCTAAATCAAATTGAACAAAACTCAACTTATACCGAGGATTAAGCACAAAGGGAATATACAACAACGTATTCATCTTTGTAACATATTCCTAATACTTATCATATTTTCTTTTCATTGCCTTACCCTTTTTTGTAATTCTCTATCATTGCTTCTTTCCCACTCACTTAAAATAATATAAGTGTCACTTATTTCAAGAAATGCATTATTTGATGTTACATAAGATGAGCCTGAAATACGCACAGTGAGATTATAAAAATGTTCAAAGAATCTCACAAATAATTTAGCCCTATTCCAATCTGAATCCATAGGAATATTTTTGCCCCCCCCCCCCTCAATCTCTTTTTCAAAGCCACGATCTTCAAATCCAAATCGATCAAAAGCTTCTTTGTACTTTAAGGCCGAACTTAACATCAAGTAAGTAGAGTTCTATCTAGTTGGACAATCTAGACTTAAGCCTTTTGTGTCTTCAACTACACAATACTCAATACAGTCCTTAAATGACTTAACCCTAGCTGGGTCTTGTTTTACATACTTCACCGCACACCTAATTGTTTTAAAAGATTTCTCAATCAATTTCAACCTATCTTTCACAGCAAGATTAATAATGTGAGTTATACATCTCATGTGAATGAACTTACCACCCAAGACATTGGTTTTTCCAATATGTACATCTATCTCTCAAGTAAGCCACCGCAGTATCATTTGAGCTAGCATTTTCTAAAGTGAGTGTCATAACTTAAGAAAGTCCATACTTTTTTAGACAAGACTCTACCATTTCCCCAATGTCCTTCCCTTTATGACTTGTGATGGTTCGAAATTCAAGATTTTCTTATGCAATTTCCAATTTTCATCAATAAAATGTGTAGTAACACACATATAATTCAAGCATTAATTAAAAGTCCAAGAATCAGTTGTGAGGTAAACACGTTCACAATTTTTTCTAAGTATTGTTTTTAACTTAATCTTCTCATTATCATACAAACGAATACAATCTCTAGCAAATATAAAACGTGAAGGCAACTAAAACCTAGGACATGCAACTTGCATAAGTCTTTTATAACCTTCCTTCTCAACATGTTTGAAAGCAAGCTCATCTATAATAAGATGGTAAACCATGGCTACCCTAATGGCTTCTTGGTCAAACCTCTAAGTAGTGAGTGTACCCTCCCATGCCCTTCCTTCCCCTTCACCATCTTCAATCCCTACAAGTTGGGGTTGAGCTTTATCCATGTTGTTAGGATTTTTTTTATAAGTCCTAAAGTGATTTATTAAAGAAGTAGTGCCATTTGAAGATGAATCAACAACTAATTCTTTTCCACAATAAGTACATTTACCTTTGATGACACTACCTTCCTTATCTTTAACTGGAGTGAAGTGCCCCTCAGTCCACACCTTGGATCTAGGTGCCATCTTCTTTCTTTGTATATTTACACTTTCTGACTGTCCCACACTCTTTGTACATATTGAGATTTCCTTTGACCCGGACTCTATATTGGTGGGAACACTGCCACCTGACTCTTTCCTATGTCCAATTGCATCAAGGTCATCAAGGTTAGGCTCGTCTGTATCATCCACCATTTGCAAATTATTTAAAACACTTCTTAACATCATCTGAAAATTTCAAACAAAACAAATCAAATTAGATTAATAAATAAAGTTTGAAAATGACAATTTAACTACATTTGGAGTTCAGCAATATAAGTTTCCATTGACTATACTCATTTCCATACTTTGGAACTGTTCGCCTTTTTATGCCTTAGAAAATTACACACGCAAGTATACATGGTCAGATAGTAGTATTAAGGCAAGCAAGGTATCGTCCTACAAGGATTTTCACTTAACAATGAATGTCAATAATCTCAATTAAACAATCTCATTTAAACCTATGATTTGATTTTGTTGTTGGTACAACTTCATGCACTAAGAATTACCACTAACTTGTTAAAAAGATATCAAAGATTATCAAATTTAATAAAGGTTATCAAGGTTTAAGACTGCAACTTCATTCTATGTTGTTAATTGAATCAAATTATTATTTTCATGTTATGATGCGAGCAGTGGACTGTTAACCGAGAACTCTTAATAGTGTTGATAAGTATCTCTCGATTACCATTCAACTAATTCACATAAGTCTACCAATCAAGAAATAGAATTAGGAAAAACATTCAATATTAATCAAGCATTATATCTCTATATGGATTGAATTAACAATGAATTCCTGAACAGGTTCTCTTACAGCTACATATGGTCAACAAGTATGTTTCCATCTTGTTCACAAATTATGATTTCCATCAAGCAAACCATAAACACATGCTATCATCCAGATGTCCATTCTTATACTTAATTTCTCAACTTCATACAGGATAACAAGATAATTACTAGCCAAGTAATTGATAATTTAAAAACCAGTATGATAGACAACCCAAATACACACATCAACAACTATCCGGTAACACTTAATTCAAATTAAACATAGAAATCCATTGAAGTCTTAAACAACAGTAATTAGTTCATAATTAAGGTACATAACTTCATGATCCACAAACTAACATACATAATCAGAATACAGAAATAAATTGAAGAGAAGAGAAAAACTGTGAAGACGACAAGCCTTCTGATCTTGTTCTAGCTCTTTTTCTTTTTCCTTCCCCAGTTGCTCTGCTTCTGATCTTCTATCTCTCCCAAAAATTGTCTCCTCTTGTACTCTACTCCCTCCTCCTTGTTTTCTTCAGCGTTTCCTCTTTTTTAGCTTAGTGTTCTCCCATTTTGAGATCACAACTGCCCTTTTTAACTCCTAACGGGTCCCACCATGATAGCAAAATGGCAACTGATTATGCGAAGCAGCGCAGCTGTGCCCAACTTCAGAGTAGCTGCGCCGAGGGATTCTGTCTCTGACTTTTTGGTGTAGAGCAGCTGCGCTTCTACTCAGAGCAGCTGCGATTTGAGTTTCTGTTTTTCTTGCCTTTTAGGTGTAGTGTAGTGTAACTGCAGCAATCTTCAGAGCAGCTGTGCTTGAACCTTTTGCTTTTAACTTCGTGAAGCTTTGTGGTGTAGAGCAGCTGCGTTCTATTTCAGAGCATTTGCGCTCATGGCATGACTTTTACCATTCTGCCCTCGACTCTAGATTTCCTGAAAAATGCACAAAATATGAACGTTAAACTGAAATTTAATACAAAAGACCTTGAGGACTTGCATATTATCAGCTATGAAACGTACTTTCATGGATATAAAACCCACTCAATAGGAACCCAAAAAAATAAAAAAATAAAAATTCATAATTTAATTTAATTGGATTTGTTTCGAAGGTTTTGCAAGAGTCAGAAGTGTTAAATATCACTATAATAATAATAATTGAAAAAGTGTAATTAAAACATCATTTTATCTAATAATATTATCTAGGAAAAATCAAACTAATAATGAACCTGTTCTAACTTCAAAAGCAATTAATGACCAAGTAATTACAAAGAGGATGACAAAATAGGCTTGTACTTCCTTTTGTTTGCTTATTATGTATACATTATCACTGGATCTGCATATAAACTTTTTACTCCATTTTAATTAAGAAGTGACATATCTTTGCCGCAATTTTGGCAGAGTTCTTGCATCTCAATTACCACCAAAATCATACCTGTCATCTTCGTTGTTATACTAACACATACTATTCGCAGCATTGTGACTAAAAGGTAATCCATGAATATTTACGCGCCATTCAGTAGCACAAAAAACTGCTTAATTACTTGCCTAATCAATTTGTTAATCGAACAGGCTAGAATCTGCCATATAGGATGTATTTAAAGCTTCAATACCCAACTCTTATAATATTCTAAATCAATCAGACAAAAGCTTCATCGTCACCTAAGCCGCCATTAGGACTTCAAGGTATTAAATGGCCAAGCAAATACCATTTTACTAATATTCCAATATTCCAATACTTTGGGGGTCCTAATTAAGAGAGATGATTATGAAGTTGATTTTAGAAGAATCACTCTCTAAATATGAACACACACACTCGAGAACTCAAGTTCCTTCACTCTTTCTCAAGTAAAGACTTTATGACCAGCATCTAAGTTATATGCAAACTACAAAGTTCAATGTCTAACATAACTGGAGATCGAGATGACCCAAATTAACAGAAGGTCCATTTTAAGCAGTGATCCACAGAAAAGCATCACTAATCTTATTTAATAAATAATAAATGAGAAGATTAAAACTGTCAAACTGTCATAACTAAAACATAGCCGTAGCCCATAGATTAGTAGATTACTACATCAGTCAAAAACTTCAAGCTTATTAATTAAACTCTGTATCACTGTATGGATTAATTTTGTAAGCAAATAAGCAACCAAAGTACCAAACAGTAGAATTTTGTAAGCAAATAAGCAACCAAAGTACCAAACAGTAGAGGGAAATATAACCGAATAACCAAAAAATCAAAAACCAACCTCGGACTCTCGAAGATAGAGACCATCAAAACTCGAAGGAGAGAGGAGCTTCAATGAAATGGGGGTGTTGGATTTGGCCACTTCTTGAAAGATAATAGACTACGATAACTTTTTTGGCGCCGAAATTGAGTTTGGACTTTGGAATAAGGTTCCGTCGCATCCAGACTTTGGTCCGTTCGGAGGTCGAGCGAAGTCGCGATTTGGGGACTGGGGTTTTGGCTTAATGGCTTTCGGGTTAGGGGCGAGGGCTGAGGCCTAAGGGTATCGACTATTGAGATCGAGTTCTGACTTCTGAAATAGTGAGGGATGAGAGATCGATTTGGGTTTTGGCTTTTGAGTAGTGAGAGATGAGAGATGAGAGTCGAGATCTTAGACTGAGATTAGAGAGAGTCAGAGACTCAGAGCGTGAGATGAGAGAGATAATCAGATAGTCACATACTCAGATTGCCGTTTTTATTTTTAAGCCTTAATTTTTTTTATTTCTTATTCGATTAACCGAATAACAAAAAATCGAACACCAAACCCGAACCCAAAAATTGTATATCAAATCGGATATAACCAAATTACAAAAACTACCCTAATAATCGAAAAAAAATTGGTTAAAAAAAATCGGTTCGGTTCAGTTATTCAATTTTATCCGTTTTTTTGCTCAGTCCTAACTGCCGCAGGGGTAGAACAACTTGTTTGAAAATGAAGTGTTAATTAACTGGGTCGGGTGGGGTCAAATAAAATAGGTCGGGTCGGATCTTTTGGAAAAAAAATGGGTCAGAAAATGCAATTTTATATAACATTAATATTTGACAAGTTTCAAAGGAATAAAATATTATTAAAGAATTAATAATATTAGAAAATAAATAAAATATTATTAAATAATTAATAATATTAGGAAGTGAATAAAATATTATTAAATGATTAATAATATTATAAAATAAATAAAATATTATTAAATAATTAATAATATTATAAAGATAATAAAATATTATTAAATGGTTAATAGTATTATATAGAAGTTTTAAACTATATTAATGATTAATATAGGTTTTATGTGATAAAAATATTATCAAATAATGATAATATTTCTTATGTGTTTGATATACCCTTAATTATTAAATTATGTGATTAAGAATTAATAAATTAAGATGTACAATAGTTATTATATGAACCTAGATATGATACTAATTGAATGATCAACTTGATTAAATTGTGAAGTATTTTCAAAGGATATTAAGTTGTATTGGTTAGCAGTAATCAACAATCGAGACAAGTTTCCTTAAACTTACTCAATTTTATATTGAGCAAATTTCCTATACCTGATCTTGTATTTATTTTGCAAGAACTTAAGTGGTTTAATTAATAAAAATTGATCGACATCCATATTGATTATGAATTGGCACATAATGCATTTGAAGCCAAGCACAAAGAGCAAATTCTATATCAAGTAACATCCTTCCGAAATAATACAGCAAAAATGATGTTTTAAGATTGCGTGACATGAAAATCAAGAAAAGGAAGTCGGGCAGCCGCAGATGCATTTGCGGCCAACGATAAGTGGGCATTTTTCGTGGCTCGAGGAAACACACGGTAGCCGAGGCGGCGGCTCAGACGGTGATCGCAGGCAGCCGCAGATGGATCTGCGACTAACCGTAGATGCACCTGCGGCTGCTCCCAGTCAGCTATACAACGCCATTTTGATCGGCCGATAGAGGGAGAAGAGGAAGAAAAATAGAAAATCTAGAGAGAGAAAGCTAGGTTTTAAAGAGAGAATGCCACAGGTTGGCCAAGAAAATAGGAGATTTGATTTTTTGTTGCTCAAATACTTAGCCAATCTCGTGTTTTTTACTTGATAGTGGAATATAAGGCATTTTCTTGACGTATTGCAAGGTGAAAAAGGGTTTATTCTTGAAGTTTTAGCTTGTTTCATTATCATAATCTCTTATTTTTTTGGGTCGTTTAAATGTAGTATTTTGTTGTATTATTGAGGATCCGTGGATTAGGGATTATTACTGAGGATTCCGTCGGAACGAAATCTCCTCCTAATGTCCCGATGACATCCGTACGGTGATATGTACTTCATTGCGTTAACGTGTAGTTCATTGTTTTTTTATTTGCAATTTTCAGTCCTTGTGGTATAGTAATAACTCTAGTGTTGTTAAGCTTTCCCATTTATGGTCGTGTGGTGATTTTAGGGATTGTGAGCCTAGGAATGAGATTCTCGTGATCAAATTCCGAAGATGGACAATTTTTGGTGTATGTCGTCACGGCAATGGGTCATTTTTGTACATATATAAATATCGGGCCTTAAAACGGTATCGAATCGAAATCGGGTTTAAAGCCCCGTAATAGTGAAATGTGCGATTGAGGGCGTTTGGGGTTATTTGGATGGCTCACATGCCCAGGAATAGCCTCAACGCTATTTTAATGCTTGATTTTCCTTTTCGACACGAAAAAAAGGATTTTGGAATGAAACGATGAAACTTTTCATAAAATCAAGCAAACTAGGATATTAGATCATCCGTAGGCTAAAATAAAACTGGAAGTATCGGACGAGCTCCATTCCATTTTGACGAAGGATTCGAAAATCTTATTTCACAAATGTCATCATTAAAGATTTTGTTGGCAAAAAACGAAAGCTTAAAGAATGAACTTTTCAAAACGAAACGAATCCTTCGTGCGTAGGGTCAATGAGATTTCAGAAGTACTTTCGAAAATAAAGCATTCCAACGATTTTCATAGGCACACACATGTACACACACATTTTAGGATTTTAAAAAAAAGGATAGGAAAACATCAAGATTGCGGTAACCGTGTTTCACGGAAGTCGGGGGGTGCCTAACACCTTCCCCTCGCTTAAGCAAGCCCCCGAATTCTATGAATCTCGGTTTGCGGACCAATTAATTTGAAGTCACATATGAGCCACTGCGATTAAGAAAATAAAATTTGGATGAGTTGGTATATCCATTTCAAATATACCAACTGGCGACTCTGGTCAATTGGCTCATCATAAAATCGATCTTTCGAATCCCGTCGCCACTCAAGCCGACCCTTTTCAAAATCACATCTTAAATCCAAAGGCTAAAATTGAAAAGGGTAATTATTAAAAAAGGAGACGATTTTCCCGGCGTCGACAACTGGTGACTCTGCTGGGGACATTAGAGGGCTTAAGCCGCGTTCAAGTCTTGATGCTTTCCTATCCTTTAAAAATCTAAATATGTATGGTTGCGATATATGCCGCGTTTGACATTTTACGCTTGTAAATATATTTTTGCTTTCAATGAATGCTTTATCATTACGAATGCTTTACTTCAAAGTCATCACATGCATGCGGTGAGGTACGATGAATGTATGTACGCTAAGTGATCAACCTATCGTACTCTAGCGCTATGTACAACAACTTCACTCAGGGTTGAACTCTTTGGATTTACCAACCCATATTTTATTATATCAGCATGTAACCACCCTTGGACGCCCCCTTGCAGGTTCTTTATTCAAGGCTCTGATATATCTCCCATTATAGGGTTGTTCACCTCAAACTTACTACAAAATTTCGCTCCAGCATAAGTTCGACTGGAAATAAAACTTGTGTCATTTTTGACCAAAGGTGTCCAGTCAAAATAAATGGCATAAACTCACATTATTAATCTGTTCGTACATTATGAACTAAAAATCATTTTAGATTAGTTAACATAACTAAAATTCATTTATAGGATTTCATGATACCGTATTATCTTGACAGTGCGTTGAGAATTCCGTCATTACTTCATGCCTTGATGACACCGCATATCTTGACAGTACGTTGAGGATTCTGTCCTTTTCATCTCCTCACCATGGCTTTAATGGTGTGTGATGATTTTATAAATACATTTTGATATTTTTAAATTAATTTGTCTAGTCGAAATAATTAGCATAGACTCTTATTTAAACATTTCAAAATACGGAAAATTATTTTATGACTTTGTCATACTACATCATACCATAGTGAGTTTAAAAATACATCCAACACTAGGCTATTCTGCATTGATAATTCCATCGTTTATCATATCTGCACTAAATGCATTAATAATTACTAAAACACATTTTGATATTTTTAAAAGCACAAAAGTGCGAATTTTGGCACGATTTTAAGAATTTCAAAGGCTAGCATAGTTAGAAGATTTGGAATATCCTAAAACCTCAAACACCTCAAAATTTTTCTCCTCATTATTTTCCAGCTTAATAACTATATCTAGTATAGTTTTAATCTTGCTACTTAACTCTATCCATACTTACTGTTCGTCAAACTTACCACACTTTAGGAGTTCAGGAACTTGACACAATCATATGGGTTGAGGAACTTATCCTAGTCAGACCAAAATCGTCCATTCACTGAGGGGTTCCACCATACGATTATGAGTCACAAATTTACTTTAAGTATGAGTTTTAAGAACACATACCTACCTTAACATCCTCTACCTATCCGTTATACACATGAGAAAATAATCACCTTCTCAACATACATAAAACGAATAACGCGACACCAGATTTAAATCGATTATCACTATAGGAAGCTAAGTGGTTGTTAAACCAAACACAATCTCCTGCCCATACAGGAAATTGGTCAACTTAGCCACTAATCAATATAAGAAGTTAAGCGGTCGTTAAACCAAGAACAAATCCTCTGTCTATACAAAGAACTGTTCAACTCAGCTACTATATTAATATAGGAAGCTAAGTGGCTCTAAAACCGAGCACAAATTCCCCGCTCATACAAGAAATTGTACAACTGGGCCACTAATATGAGTCCTCAATTAAAACCCACAAACCTTTATTTTTCTTAACTGAATACGAATTCTTTCCATTCATATTTTAGCACATCTGACTCATTACAAGTTCATCTCTCTAGATCATTTCATGACCTTGTTAGCATTTTCTTTCTGCTTCTCAAAATCTTATTATAAGATATCTTCTATCACTTATTCAAATTAGGTACAACGTGACCCTTTTCATTTCTCTTATATCTTCTCAAATCCATCTTTGGATAATTCTCAATATATGAATTTTCTAAATTCATCTTTTATTACTTAAACTCTACCTGAGTTTATTCCTTTACCATTTTACTTATCTTCTACTACGGTTATAGCCTAAGGTACTCTTACCTAAGGTTTTTAACCTATTACCTCTGATACCAACTTGTGACGACCCCGAATTCGGTTGAACACTAGTACTACATTTTTCTTATTGTTCATGAATTACAACAATATTATAATTGCTAAATAATCATTTATTTACAATTTTACAACATTTCTTTCTATTCCAGAATCGCAATCTTTATACATTCCTAGTATGTCCCAATATCATACATGATACGACATTCTATTACAATCAATTTGAGTATTTAACACTCATATTACATACCAACCAATTCTTATACTACACAATTATTTTACCCATCCAATTTAGACTGATATCTATAATAAAGATTTAGACCTTCAGAGAAAGTAGTATGCATTCCTGTTTCTTGATCTTTATCAAAAAATTTCGAATAACTTGCACTATCTGAAAATGTTGGTTTTAAGCAAGAGTGAGCACAACGGCTCAACAAGTTTAACAATTACACATAACACATTACATGCTTCACATATTATACATGATCTGCATTTTATTCTTACATCATGCATTTCATGCTTTTCATTTTATGAATGTTTCATACTTCTTATAATAATCAAATAGTATCTAGCAATTCATGCTTCATATTTTCACATGTAATCATCAATATATCTCTATATCAATAATATAATATCAAATCGTAGCATATTAATGCACATAGGAGCAATTTCTGAAAAACTTGTTTGGTCCGCTTCTACCATTTATGTTTATTTGCGTTATTCATTCAACCTACAATTTATATATAAAATCGACATAATCATTAGTTACAATGACTATTAATTAGTTTTAACTTAAGACCTTAACTTTAAATTATTAACTCTTAAGATGTCTGACAAACGAACCCTAGCCCAAACCTAATTGGACATGTCGGGTACACTTAACCAACTTATGCATTCATTACACATTCTTCGTACGACCCACTTTTAATAAGCTGTTAAGATTAGTCACAAATTGACTATTTACTTTGGTTTAATTCAATTAAAACTTTTTTCTTTTACATAACTTAATGATTCAGACATTTAATAATGTACTAAATATTTCAAAATATTATCTACCTTTGATAATATTTTACTCACTTATTAATATTATTAATCATTTAATAATATTTTACTCACTTATTAATATTATTAACCATTTAATAATATTTTAATCACTTATTAATATTATTAACTATTTAATAATATTTTAATCATTTACAAATATTATTCACCATTTGATAATATTTTAATCATTTACAAATATTATTCACCATTTGATAATATTTTAATCTCTTATTAATATTATTAACCATTTAATAATTTTTAATTACTTATTAATGTCATTAATTATTTAATAACATTTTCATCATGTACTAAAATTATTAATCATTTAATAACTTTTTAATCATATACTAATATTATTGACCATTTAATAATATTTTAATAATCTTCAAACAATACCTTTTTTAATTGTGTTAACTTTACTCTTTATTTTAAATATTTAGTTATCAATTAATTACTAATAAACTTTATGCATTGGTTTAATATCCAACCCGAAGCACAAAAATCTGCTTTAGCAGATTGTTCTGGCACAGCTGCGCCACACTGGGCACAGGTACGCCCGGCCAATTTGTCCGGAAGTCAACTTTTTGACTGCTCGACCCTCCGACGCTCCGACAGCCATAACTTCTTCATTTTAAAATATTTTGAGGTAATTCTTGAGTCCATTCTCAGCAAAATTTCCCTTACTACAATTTCTCTTTGTATCACAAATCCAAATTCTGAATGAAACTGGACTAAAAACTGCTCACAAGGACAAAGTGAAAACTAAAATCACAAATCCTTGGTTTTAATCGTTCAAACTTGAATAAAATAAACCCTACACATCCAAATGACACCAACTTAGTGTTGTTGTCCTAACTTTTTGTTTTACAATATTTCATGGTTCAATCACATTTTTGAAAATGTTTTGAAAAGAAATTTAAGATCGAACCATCTAGGGTTTTACCGATAAATCGCAATATGGAATTTTCTTCCATTTATTTGTATACCACACATACTAATACTTGTATTAAACATACTAAACCATGAATCTACCTATATATATATCATAGATTTAGATTTCTAGAGCATCAAAATAATTTTTTATCGGTTAAAAATATATTCCAACCATTTAAAAGTTATATAGATTATAAAAATGCACTAAGGAAGAGTTAGAACACTTTTTAACCTCTTGGACATGGATGCTCTTCTTCTCTTGGCCATGAACTTCACTAGGGACTCCACCTTGACTATCCTCTAGAAATTTCCTTCAACTCACAAGTGTGCTATCTATTTCTCTCTTGGAAATGTTTTCTCTTTTCTCTCTTATGCTCTAGCAAATGACCAAACAAACTCATCTAAGGTGTGGAGCACTCTATTTATAGAGTCTCCTTAATTACAACCAACATAGTCAAATGAGTGCTAATTAGGATATTATTTGATGGACGGACATGTTGAATGACTAAGTGATTGACTAGAGTGGTTGAGCAACCTTGTCCTTCAAGAGATTTTTCAAGCAACCTCATGCAACACTCCACCCCCTTATGGGGCCCCTTAAATCTCAACAAAATGGGATTAAATCCCCCATTTTTGCTTTAGTTTTATAGTTTAAATATACACATATACATCTATATATATATGTATACTTATATATATAAATGTTGACCAATTTTAACTACCATTTGGGCTCCACATTGGACTCTAGGATTTAAATATATTGGGCTCATCCATTTAATTTGGTTGAGCTCAATTTAATTATTCTATTGGGCTAACATTAAATACCCTATGTTACATTTAATTAAAATAAGCATCGGGCTTGATTAATTATAACTTGAATCAAGGTTTAATTAATTACATGAACTACTAGGTTAATTTATTTAACTTAGTTTAATACATCAATTGGACTTATAATATAATCCAATTAGACTTGTCTTTAATTATTCTACCACCTTGGGTTACATAATTAACTCATCCATGGTTAATTCTCATCACCATATTTACTTACCTAGCAATTAACCAATGATTGGTTAATACTCTCTCTTGTCTACCAACTAGGGTTATTCAATTAACCCTACATTAGTTAATTCTCTACACTTAACCAAATTTCCCAACACTTTGACCATCAATTGACTTTTTAAATGTTTGAGCTATATAACTTATTTTGCTTTGGGATTTCTTATTTAATTATCCATCTTCATGCAAGCATTCTCATATTAGGCTAACATCTATAATCCTTTTGGGCTAGTCCAATAGTAGTAATTAAATTACTTGGACTCTTCATGAGGCTAAATCCTTAAATTTATTTGGACCTCTTTATTTAAATTATTTGGACTACCCAACAAAATTCATACATCTTTTATAACTTGGGCTAGGTAATTTATTTAATTGGACTAGCACCCCATTATATACAATACTTACCAACATTAATTAATTGAACTTATATTAATTACCTTTTTGACTATTAATCAACATAACATTTGAGCTTATTATTTAATTACCCACCTTCAAGCAAATATTCCCATATTGGGCTTGTTTAAATTCAATAATGGGCTCTATATAACAACTTAATAATTAAGTTAATTACTTAATTAATTAACTTCTTAATATTGTCATGTTAGATAATATTCCACTTCTCTATTTGCTAATCATAACTTTAATTCATGACTCATATAATTAACTCAATTAATTATATTACATGCCTTTTTTTATTAATCCATACTTAAACTAATTAATTTATTAGTTTTATCGAGTATTTAATTTACTTAACATATCATCTTGTTTGACTAATAAACACCACTCTAGCTATATATATAAATATTAATATAACCACATTCACTTCTTAATTGAATTTATTTTCTTAATAAATTCTCTACATGCATCATTAAAAATATTTTCACATTTAATTTCTAACAAATAAATTATGTTAAAAAAAATGTTTACCCATTTTCTACACATCTCACTTCTCCAACTCTAGGTTTTAAACCATAACCTTTAATTAATTATTTAAAATCTTATCTACAAATCTTTGTAAATATATGAGATATTACATGTTAGATATACCCTTAATTATTAAATTATGTGATTAAGAATTAGTAAATTAAGATGTACAATGGTTATTATATGAACCCAGATATGATACTAATTGAATGATCAACTTGATTAAATTGTTAAGTATTTTCAAAGGATATTAAGTTGTATTGGTTAGCAATAATCAACAATCGAGGTAAGTTTCCTTAACCTTGCTCAACTTTATATTGAGCAAATTTCCTATACCTGATCTTGTATTTATTTTGCAAGAACTTAAGTGGTTTAATTATTAAAAATTGATCCACATCCATATTGATTATGAATTGGCACATAATGCATTTGAAGCTTTATAGTTAGTTTATTCATAAACTGTAATAAGAATGTCTAAATTAATTGTTCGGCTAGACACTGCATCTACAAATTCAATAACTTGAATATTTTTAAAAGTTTATCCAAACTATTTGTTGGTGCGGATTTTTATAGTAAATCTGATAATTGAACAACCCTAGATAAGAGGATTATTTGTCGGAAAACCAACTTTTGTGCAAGATGACTAAGTTTAATGCATATACAACGGGTTAAATAGACTGATCCCCTTGGAAACCAAATTACTGAAAAGGTCAAAGGAAACTCTGTTTTGCCCTCGTTAGTTCAGAGTCCTTGGTGACTATTCAACAGTAAAGATTCAATTATTTTTGTTCATTTGAAATTTGATTCTTGTTCTTTCACAATTGTTATACATTGTTGAAAACCCTAAAGTTATTCTCATTCACTCATGATATATCAAACCTTATATTTACTGTTCTTAAACTTGGTGGGCAAGCTAGTTGCTCACCCTTGCTATATCATGAATCATTTTCAGCTAAGCTCGAATGCTCCAAGAAGGACAAGGGCAAGGGAAAAGCCAAAGCTTATATTAGATTATGACATGTTAATTTATTGTTTAAATATATAGTTACAGTTTTTAAATATTTTGTAATCCCTTAAGATATCAACTGTTTATGTTAAGGTTTATAGACCTTGCGATTGTAATCCTTTTTATAAGGAACTTTTATGTATTATTCCGCGAAATTTAAATGAAGATTATGTATTTAGTTGTTATTACGTTTTGGATAGTGAGAACCAAACCTGAGATTATGGAACTCGAATTTGGGGTCGTTACAATAACTTCAGAGTTTTTAATAATATATAACAATTGTGAAAGAACAAGAATCAAATTTCAATGAAAAGAAATAATTGAGTCTTCGCTACTGAGTGGCCTCGAAGAACCATGAACTAATACTTAAGGTAAATCAAATATGTATCTTACCCTTTTATTATTTTGGCACTTGAGGGGATCAGCCTCTTGTACCCCATGGATATGCATAACATTCAGACATCTTGTGCAAATGTTGGTTTCCCGAAATATAATTCCCTTATTTAGGATTGTTCGTTTTCAGTCTTACTATAAGAATCCGCACCAACCAATGGTTTGGATAAACTTTTAAAAGTATTCAACTTATTGAATTTATACATGTAGTGTTTAGTCGAAACAATTAGCTTAAACATTCTTAAATAGTTCATGAATCAAAAAACTATAAAGCTTCAAATGCACTATGTGCAAATTCGTGAACAATATGGATGTGGATTAATTTTCAATAATTAATATTTACAAACTGTAATTACATATTAAACAAATAATATATCTAACATGCAATAATCTAATCTAAGCTTTGACTTTTTACTTACCCTTGTCCTTCTTGGAGCATTCGGGCTTAGCTGAAAATGGTTTATGATATAGTAAGGGTAAGCAACTAGCTTGCTCAGCATATTTAAGAACATTAAATATAATATTTGATATATCATGAGTGAGTGAGAATAACTTCAGAGTTTTCAACAATATATAACAATTGTGAAATAACAAGAATCAAATTTCAATGAAAATAAATAATTGAGTCTTTACTGCTGAGTGGCCTCAAAGAACCATGAACTAATATTTAAGGTGATTCAAATATGTCTCTGACCCTTTTATTGTTTTAGCGCTTGAGGGGATCAGCCTCTTGCACTCCATGTATATGCATAACATTCAGACATTTTGCGCAAATGTCGATTTTTCGAAATATAATCCCGTTATTTAGGGTTGTTCATTTTCAGTCTTACTATAAGAATTCACACCAACTAATGGTTTGGATAAGCTTTTAAAAGTATTCAAGTTATTGAATTTATACATGCAGTGTCTAGCCGAAACAATTAGCTTAGATATTCTTAAACAGTTCATGAATCAAAGAACTATAAAACTTCAAATGCACTATGTGCGAATTCATAAACAATATGGATTAATTTTCAATAATTAACCCACTTAAACTCTTGTAAAAATAAATACAAGTTCAGATATTGGAAAACTTGCCTCGATTGTTGATTACAGCTAACCAATACAACTTAATATCCTTTGAACAGACCTAATAATCAATCAAGTTGATCTTTTAATTAGTATTATATCTAGGTTCATTCAATAACATTTGTATATTTTAATTTACTAACGCTTAATCACATAATTAAATAATTAAGAGTATATTAAACACTTAGGAAATATTATCATTCTTTGATAATATTTTAATCACATAAAACCTATATTAATCATTTAATATAGTTTAAGCTTCTATCTAATATTATTAACCATTTAATAATATTTTATTAAACTTATAATATTATTAATCATTTAATAATATTTTGTTTATTTTCTAGTATTATTATTCATTTAATAATATTTTATTCACTTGCTAATATTATTATTCATATAATAATATTTTATTCATTTTCTAATATTATTATTCATTTAATAGTATTGTTATTTATTTAATAATATTTTATTTATTTTCTAATATTGTTATTCATTTAATAATATTTTATTCATTTTTTAATATTATTATTCATTTAATAATATTTTATTTATTTCTTAATATTATTAATCAGTTAATAATATTATAATTATTTAAAACTTATTAAATATTAATGTTGTATAATTTACATTTTCTGACCCATTTTATTTTTAAAAGATCAGACCGGACCCATTTTATTTGGCCTAACCCAACCCGGTTAATAAACAATTAATTTTTTTCAAACATTCTGGACCACCGCTGCGGCGATGACTCATAAAGTGTTTCACCGCTGCGGCCGTGAAGCCTACCGCTGCGGCGGTAGTTTTGATTTTTCAAACCCTAATTTTTCAACTTTGATTTTTTTGGTTCAATCTTTTATAAAATGAAATATATAAATCCAAAATACAACAAATCAATTTTGTTATCTTCATAACTTCTTGTTTTTCAACATTTCATGATTCGATCTCGTTTTCAAAAACGTTTTTGACATAAAATTTCAGATCGATCACTCTAGGGTTTCAAAGCGACATAGTTTGTAATAAAAGCCATAACTTTATCATTTTTTTCATATTTTTTATATATTCAAGTTGTGTTATCTTTATAACTCATAAATAGAACTTTTTAGCCTTCAAAATCAAATAATCAACTTATACATTTTAAACTACAATTATTTATAGCACATAACTAGTTAGGGTTTTACCGGTAAAGCTTTATATGCACATTTCTATAACTTATTTTCAAACCAAGCATATAAATACACATATTAAACATACTAAACCTTGAATCTTCATATATATACAAGATTTAGCATTATAGAACATCAAAATACGTTTTGAACTGTTAAAAATATATTTTGACCATTTAAAATATATATAGACCATATAAATGAAATAATGAAGGAATAGAACACTTTTCAACCTTCTAGATTTGAATGCTCTTCTACTGCTTGAGATGAACTTGGCTAAGGACTCCACCTTAAATAATCTCTAGCAACTTCCTTTGTGAATTCTCAAGCTCACAAGAGTTATCTATATTTTCTCTCTAGGAAACTCTCTCTTTTCTCTCTTGGTGATTATAGCAAATGACTAACCAACATAACCAATGGGTAAAATATTCATTAATCAACTATCATTGGTGAAATTAGAAGCTATTTTATGCTTATTATTTGATGGATTAACTAGGATTGTTGAGCAACTAAAGTAAAATGTGTAAATGAAAAAATATTAAGCAACACTTCACCCTGCACCCTAGCTGCAGGCCAAAGTGGCATTTTATGGTCCATTTTTACTTTGTTTTTATCATCACACACACACACACACACACACACACACACACACACATATATATATATTGACCAGTCCTTGACTTTGACTTGGGCTCCACTTTGGATCTACTTAATAATTCTATTGGGCTCATTCATTTAAAGTAAAGTGTGTAAATGAAGCAATATTGAGCAACATTTTACCCCATATAGGCCCCCCTAGCTGCCCGCCAAAGTAACCTTTTATGATCCATTTTTGCTTTATTTTTATCATCATATATACATAAATACATTTATATATATATATATATATATATATATATATATATATATATTGACCAATCTTTGACTTTGATTTGGCTTCACTTTGGATCTACTTAATAATTATATTGGGCTCAATTAATTCATTCCATTGGGCTATCAATTACTAACACATGCTACATTTAATTAAAATAAACATTGGGCTAGTTCAATTATAACATGGACTAATAAATTAACTATGTTCATGGACTACTAGGTTTATTTTATTGAACTTAGTTTAATGATTCATTTGGACTTAAAATATAATCCAATTAGATTTACCTTGCTACATTATTAGATTAAATAAATATACACACTATATATATATACATTAAATCATGTAAATACCCCAATTAATTGATACAAAAAATTTAATTCATTGATAATTATTTAATAATCATCATTATAATGAATTTAGAATTCGTGGTTATTATAGTTCCTGCATGGTTAGTCTTTCATGACAAATATTATGAATTCAAATTTAACATGCCTAATTCACTTATTAACTTATTGAATCTAGATTCATCCAGTGGCTTTGTAAACATATATGTTAATTGATTGCTTGTTGGGATGAAATGCAAGGTAATATTTCTATTTTGAATATGATTCCTAATGAAGTGATGTCTTATACTAATGTGTTTAGTTCTAGAACGCAGAACAAGATTATGAGTAATTACTATAACATTAGTATTATCACAAAATATAGGAATAGACTTGAAATCAAACTCGTAGTCAGCCAACTGGTTCTTCATTCATAGAATTTTGAGCACAACTATCAGCAATAATGTACTCGACTTCTGAAGTGAAGTTGATACTGATTTATGTTTTTTGCTAAACCACGAGACTAGTCTATTTTCTAGCAATTGACATGTTTCACTAGTATTTTTCCTATCTATTTTGCATCTTGCAAAATTAGCATTTGAATAGCTAATTAGATCAAAGAGAGACTCCTTAGGATACCACAGACCTAATTAAAGAGTGCCGTTGAGATATCTAAAAATTCCTTTAACATGTATCAAATGAAATCTTCCTTAGGATTAGTCTAATATCTGGTCTACTAGCAGTTAGATATAAGAAAGAGTCAATTATACCTCTGTATTGAGTTATATCAACACTTTTATCATATTTGTCTTTGTTTAGCTTAGTTGTAGTAGCCATTGGAGTTTTCATGTAAGTGGTTGATTTTGTGTTATACTTATTGAGTAAGTCCTTGATATACTTGGCTTAGTTGATGATGATGTCTTCATCAGTTTGCTTCACTTATAATCCAAGGAAAAAGTTCAACTCACCTATCATGCTCATCTTAAATATGCTCTGCATAAGCTTGACAAATCTCTTACATATCTTTTCGTCAGTAGACCAAATATGATATCATCCACATAAATTTGTACTAACAATATCTTATTTTTATGTTTTTAAGGAAAAATGTTGTGTTTAATCTACCTCTAGTGAACTCTTTTTCAATAAGAAATGCAGTTAATGTGTCATACCAAATCCTAGGTGCTTATTTTAATCTATATAATGCATTTTCTAACCTAAGCACATAGTTAGAATAAGTAGGATTAACAAAACCTGGAGGTTGTTTTACATAAACTTCTGCTTGAAGTTTTCCATTGAGAAAAGAACTCTCGACATCTATTTGGAATGCTTTGAACTTCATGTGGGCAACATAGACAATGAACATTCTGATGGCTTCAAGTCTTGCCACTCGTACAAAGGTTTCATCGTAGTCGATTCATTCCTCTTGTGAGTACCCTTTTGCAATCAATCTAACATTGTTCCTAGTGATCACCCTATCCTCATCTATCTTATTTCTGAAAATCCATTTAGTGCCAATTAATGGATGATCTCGGGATAATGCACGATATCTGTTCTAGCAGATGCCCTTGACCAAGGGAAGAAAGGAATGTTATTTTCTCGATTGTTGTGATTGCTGGCTATTGTAATATTCTAGATATTTACAAGAATTATAAATAAGATTTAAAATAATCAATTAAAGGTTATGGTTTAAAACCTAGAGTTGTAGAAGTGAGATGTGTGAAAAATTGGAGAACATTTTTTTTTTAACATAATCTATTTGTTAGAAATTAAATGTGGAAATATTTTAATGATGCATGTAGAGAATTTATTAAGGAAATAAATTCAATTGAGAAGTGAATGTGGTTATATTAATATATAAACCTAAAGTGTGATTGTCAGCCAAATAAGAAGAGGAGTAAATTAATACTCAATAAAACTAATAAATTAATTAGTTTAAATATGAAGTAAGGAGGAAAGTCATGAAATATAATTAATTAATTTAATTATATTAGTTATTGAGTTAAAGTTATAGAAGAGCTAAAATTATTGCCTAGGATGGCAATAATAAGAAGTGATTAATTAAGTAATTAGCTTAATTATTAAGTTGTTATATAGAGTCCATTAATGAATTTAAAACAAGCCCAAGATGGGAATACTTGCATGAAGGTAGGTAATTAAATAATAAGCCCAAATGTTATGTTAATTAATAGTCCAAGAGGTAATTAATATAAGTCCAATTAAATTATGTTGGCAAGTATTGTGATAGTCCAATTAAATTAATTATCAAGCCCAGGTTATAAATGATATGTGAATTATGTTGGGTAACCCAAGTAATTAAATAAGAAAGCCCAATGCAAGGTAAGTTATGTAGCTCAAACACTTAAAAGTTCAATGTTGGTTAAAGTGTTGGGAGATATTATTGAGGGTTGGGAATTAACTAATGTAGGGTTAATTGAATAACCCTAGTTGGTAGGCAAGATAGAGAATTAATCAAACATTGGTTAATTGCTAGAGGAAGAAAGGTAGTGATGAAAATTAACTATGGATGAGTTAATTAAGTAACTCAATGTGGTAGAAATAATTATAGCAAGTCTAATTGGATTATATTATAAATCCAAATGAGGTATTAAACTAGGTCAAATTAATTAAACCTAGTAGTCCATGTAATTAATTAAACCTTGATCCATTTAATAATTAATTAAGCTCAATGCTTGTTTTAATTAAATGTAACATAGGGTACTTAATGTTAGCCCAATGTAATAAATAAATTGAGCCCAAACTAATTAAATTGATGAGCCCAATATATTAAATCCTAGAGTCCAATGTGGAGCCCAAATGGTAGTCAAAATTGGTCAACAATTGATCATATGTGTATATATATATATATATATATATATATATATATATATATATATATATATATATATATATATATGTATATATGTCTATTAAATGAAGAAAAAATAAAATAAAAATGGAGAATAAAAAGGCTATTGTGCTGAGATTTAGAGGGGCCCACTTGGGGTGGCTTGATCTTGCATGTTGCTTCAAACTCACACAAATCCAAAGTAACTCAACCACCCCAGTCATTCAATATATCTATCAATTGGTCATTCAATCCAATAGTAAACATCTACTAGCCTCTAATTGACCAATGCTAGATGATTAGTAGGAGTTGATGGTGATTAAGGATGTGCTATAAATATAGTGCACCACACATTGGTTATATTTGTTAGCCATTTGTCTAGAAATTCTAAAGAGAAAAGAGAAAACTCTTTGAGAGAAAAGCAAGCAAACTTTGGGAGATTGATAACCCATTAAAGAAAATTGCTAGAGGATGGTAAATGGGGATTCACAAGCTAGGTACATATCAAGAAGAGGAAGAGCATATTTGGATAAAAGGTTAAAAAGTGTTCTAAACCCTCTTTAGTTCATTTTTATAGTTTAGATATGATTTAAACTGGTAAAATGTATTTTTAACCGATCAAAAGTTATTTTGATGATCTAGAAGTCTAAAACTATGATATATAGGTATATTCATGGTTTGATATAGTTAATACATGTATTTGTATGGGTGATACGCAAAGAATTAGAAGGAAAGTCCATATAACGATTTACCGGTAAAACTCTAAGTGGTTAGATCTTTCAATTTCGTGTCAAACGTTTTCAAAAATATGATTGAACTATGAAATATTGTAAAATAAGAAGTTAAGAAGACAATAACACTAAGTTGGTGTCATTTGGATATGTAGAGTTTATTTTATTCAAGTTTGAACCATTAAAACCAAGGATTTGTGATTTTAGTTTTCACTATGTCCTTGTGAGCCATTTTTAGTCTATTTTCGTTTGGAATTTGGATTTTTGATCTAAAGGGAAGTTGTAGAGGGGGAATTCTGATAAGAATGGACTCAAGAATCACCCTAAAATATTTTAAAATGAAGAAGTTATAACTGTCGGAGTGACTGGAGGTCGGACAACCCATTTAGGGCTTTTGTCTTCTATTTTGGACACCCCGGCGCCTAGAATAGCCTAGGTTGAGTGCTGGGGCATTCAAAACAGAATGTCCAAGTTTTCTGGGTCGGGTCGGTCCGGGTCGAGTTTTAAATGAAAATTTAAGAAGAAATAAGTATAAAATGAATGAGTTTGAATACTAAACCAATATATGAAGTTTATTAGTAACTAATTGGTAGCTAAATATTTAACATAAAGACTAAAGTTAACACAATTAAAAAGTTAACTATTGGTATTATTTAAAGATTATTAAAATATTATTAAATGATCAATAATATTAGTATATGATTAAAAAGTTATTGAATGATGAATAACATTTGTAAATGATTAAAATATCATTACATGGTTAATAATATTAATAAGAGATTAAAATATTATTAAATGGTTAATAATATTAATAAATTATTAAAATATTATTAAATGATTAATAATATTAATAAGTGATTAAAATATTATTAAATGATTAATAATATTAAGAAGTGAATAAAATATTATTAAATAATTAATAATATTATTAAGTGATTAAAATATTATTAAATGGTTAATAATATTAATAAGAGATTAAAATATTATCAAATGGTGAATAATATTTGTAAATGATTAAAATATTATTAAATAATTAATAATATTAATAAGTGATTAAAATATTATTAGATGGTTAATAATATTAATAAGTCATTAAAATATTATTAGATGGTTAATAATATTAATAAGTAATTAAAATATTATTAAATGATTAATAATATTAATAAGTGATTAAAATATTATTAAATAATTAATAATATTAATAAGTGATTAAAATATTATTAAATGGTTAATAATATTAATATGAGAGTAAAATATTATTAAATGGTTAATAATATTTGAATGTAGTTGTATATTATCAAAGGTAGATAATATTTTGAAGTATTTGGTACATTATTAAATGTCTGAATCATTAACTTATGTTTAATTAAATTAGACCGATGTAAATAGTCAATTCGTGACTAAATTTTAGACAACTTATTAAAAGTAAGTCGTACTAAGAACGTGTAGTGAAGGTGTAAGTTGGTTAAGTTTACCGACATGTCCAACTAGGTTTGTTGGGCTAGGGTTTTGTCCGGAACTTAAGGGTTCGTTTGTCGGACATCTTAAGAGTTAATAATTTAAAGTTAGAGTTTTATATAAAGGCTAAGTAATAGTCATTGCATCTAATGATTATGTCAATTTCCTATATAAATTGTAGGTTGAACGAAAGACACAAGTAAGCATAACTGGTTGAAGTGAACCAGATAAGTTTTTCAGATATTGTTGCTATATGTATAACTGTTGTGTGTGCACTTGAAGCATGTGAGAATTTGAATTAAATATGCTTTTGTGAAACCATATGAGGGGTGTTGATTCTATATGATAGAAAGCCTGAATTAATTGAATAAGTTGAACTGTATGTCATGTATTCATTCCAATGCATGATCAGTATGTTGCATAAATAAATGCAAAGCATGAGAAGCATAGTGCATTTATATAATGTAATGTATGAAGCATGAGAAGCATGTATAAACATGAACTATGTGTTATGTGCTATCTATTAGACTTGTTCAGCCGTCGTGCTCACTCTTGCCTAAACCAACATTTTCAGATAGTGCAAATTATTTGAAGTTCTCGATAAAGATCAAGGAACAAGAAAGCATATTACTTTTACTGAAAATCTAAATATTTGTTGTAGATATCAATTCGAATTGGTCAGGTAAATGATTGTGTAGTATAATACTTAGTTGGTATATTATATGAGTGTTAAATACTCAATTTGATTGTAATAGAATGTTGTATCATGTATGACATTGAGACATACTAAGAACGTATAAAGATTGGAATTCTGGAATAGAAAGAGATATTGTGAAATTGTAAATAAATGGTTATTTATCAATTATTATATTGTCGTAATTCATGAACAATAAGGAAAATGTAGTACTCGTGTTGAACCGGATCCGAGGTTCAAGGAACCTGGATTTTGGGTCGTCACATCTATGCTCAAGTAAACATGCCAAATGAGGCTATTAACATTTTTCAAAGAATGCAGGTTGAAGGTGTCCGGCTTAATGAGATTGCAATATTAGTTGTCTTCTTAGCATGTGCCCAATTGGGTGCCCTTCATTTAGGCAAGTGGATTCATAACTACATCGAGAAAAACAGCTTATGCCTAACTGTACCACTTGCCAATGCTTTAATAGATATGTATGCAAAATCAAGAAACATTCATAAGACATTTAAGGTTTTTAATAGTATGAACAATAGGAGCGTTGTAACATGGACAACCATAATTGTTGGACTGACACTGCATGACCTTGGAAAAGAAGCTATTCAAATATTCTCTCGTATGGAAATTATTCAGGTGAGTCCCAATAAGGTCACATTGATAGCGGTCCATTCTGCTTGTAGCCATGCTGGGTTGGTCGAACTAGGTCGTTTCTATTTTAACGACATGTATTCGAAGTATGAGATTAAACCCAATATTGAACACTATGGTTATATGATTGATCTACTAGGACATAAAGGCTACCTCTAGGAGGCACAAGAACTACTATAGGAGATGTCATTTAAAGATTTGGGGGTCCCTTTTGTTAGGATATTACAAGTGAGTTAGAGTTCCACACCAGATAAATAATAAAAAAGTGCAGGATTAATACACATGAATGGGCCCAAGACTTAATGACTTAAGCTTTTGGGTTAAGTTGAGTTCCAAACATATATGTTAATGCCCTGTGTATGCACAGGAGATGCGCGGGCTTCTCGATTCCCCCCTAACAACTGGCATCAAAGCTATGAAAAATTGATCCCTGACTGGTAAGCCTATTCAAAAGAATATGCGGCGGTTAGGAAATTAATTTCAGAAAGTCTCTTTAAAAGACACGAGATGGTGGTGAATTCTCGATGAAGGGTTGGGTGCTTCTTCCCTTCCCTGAGTCCCATATCGGATAAATAATGAAAGAATGAAGGATTAATATACATGAATGAGTCCAAGACCAAATAACGTAAGCTTTTGGGTCAAGTTAGGTTCCAAACATATATGTTAGTGTCTTGTGTACGCGCAGGAGATGTGCGAGGTCCTCGATTCTCCCCCAAAACCTTCTTATTGCTTCTAGAATACAAAATGATATTGAACTGGGGAAGAAAGCTCTAAAACATCTAATCAAGATGGAGCCACACAATGGTGGAAACTATTCGCTGTTGTCTAATATATATGCCTCTTTTGGTCAGGGAATGAAGCTGGTAATAATATTGAACTGGGGGAAAAAACTTTAAAACATCTAATCAAGATGGAGAAACACAATGGTGGAAACTATTCACTGTTGTCTATTATATATGCCTCTTTTGGTAGGGGGAATAAAGCCAGAATAACGAGGAATATGATGAGGAACATAAGCATTAAGAAAATTAGTTATGGCAGTTGTATAAAAGTGAATAACAGACTTCATGAATTCATTGTGGGGGACATATCACATCCTTGATCTGAGATGATATGCAAAAATTATGCACCTCATAAATGGACAATTTAAGATGGTAGGTGATGTGCTTGAGGAATATTAGGAACTTCTTTAATCTACTTCTCTTCACCAGGATGTCTGTGTACCATCTAAAATACTTCCCAGCATAATGGTTTCCACCATTACTAGATTAATGCTCCACAATTTTCTGTCACATGCCTACTAGGTTATATCTTCTTTGAGAATGAATGTGTATAAGAAAGGAATAATTTTATATAGCTATCTCACATTCTGACTAGTGCTCTTTAAGGTCAACCACTGGACTTGGATTCACTTATTGGTTGTTTTTAGAGCTTTGTTACGTCATTCAGTTAGCAGATAGGTACACTATGCATATATGGTTAATTGTATATTTGTAACTATGTATGCATTATTATGATCAACCTTATTATTTGAAAAGAAGCTAAATAAATTCTATAAAGTCGTCTAAATTAACTATAGAATGTAGTTTAGTAGCACTATTGATTGAAACGGACATGATATTTTGGCTTATAAGCCTTTAAGACTTCCTCTGTTGTCCTAAAAGTTAAAGAAGGAAAGGAGATGCAGAATTGCCTGATTAATTTTCTGAAATAGTTTTATAGGTGTTTTTATCAGTTAAGATTTAATAGTGGGGTGAAATTTTGTAAAAGAGCTTTTGCCTAGCTTGAGCGATATACTACCTGATGAAGTTTGTGCGTAATAAAAGGAATTCCTCTTGAACTTAACTTCTACACAATCTAAATGCTAGACCCTCCGTCTTTGCTAACCTTTTCAGTTAGAATTGAGTACTTAATCTATCCACTATAACTATGTTATAGAATTTATACATCATGTTTTTGATGTGTTCATGAACCAACTTAAGAGTTAACGAGCCAACTAAACATAAATCAACTTGGACAAAAATCAACTTGGACATTATATGTTGATGTATCCTCAACAACACAAAAAATTGTTGCAAGGGTGATCCTAACGAGCCCTAAAGGGTTCTGAGTTCAGCATGCTATTCATTTCAATTTTTATACTACTAAAAATGACCCCAAATATGAAGCACTTTTAGCGGGATTGAGGTTAGCCATGAGCTTAGACGTTCAAAAGTTGTAGGCCTTCAGTGACTCACAATTGGTAGTTAAATAAGTCCTCAGATAATATAAAGCTCGGGAGGAGAAAATGACCCAGTATTTGACCGAGCTCAACAGAATGATAGATACATTTAAAAACTTCGCGATTCAGGGCATTATCTGAGAACATAATCAAATTGTTGATGTTTTATCCAAGTTAACCGCTTTCGAAGAAGTGAATCTCAACAACTTAATATATTTGGAATTCTTAGAGAGACCTAGCATTGCTGTGACACCCCAGGATTTCACAGAAATTCTAAATAAGGATTATGGATAATTAAGTGAAGGTTATAAAACAAAACCTAGTTAAAATGATTAAATACGATTATTATGTGATTAAATTGAATTATTATGTGATCAATGCGTTAGAAAGAATCTGTGTGGTTGAAATATTAAGGAGGAACCTATGTGGTCGAATATAGAAAGATAAAGTAAACAAGAGATTTATGAAAATGAGAAATTATAATAAAAATGAATTTTAAATGATTATATGACAAATTTGAGCTAAATGATTCATTGTAATACCTATAATAAGGTAATTTGGGGAGAATTATTGTAAGACGTGATGTTAGGTGTCAACAAGTAGTAGATTGATGTTGTATATGGATATTGCGTGTATATGTATGAATTTGAATTGGTAAAGCTAGAAGGATTTAAAGTTAGAAAATAATTGAATAAGAAAATAGTATGTGAATTGAGGTTAAATTATGAAAATTAACAGTAAGCTAAATGAATAGGCCTGGAGAGGCGAGGATATGAGAATGGCAGGGTAAGTCAGTATGTGTGGAAAAGAAGGAACGGTTGACCTAATTGGTCTACTAAAGATTTAAGGAATAATAAGAATAGGATATGTGATTATATGAAGTTGTTAAGAAATTGGTATCTTTGATTTAAACGAGTTATGTAATTATATGACGTGTAGAAATGAAATGTAAGATTCCGAGAATGAGTGGAAATCATATTGGATGTAAGAATGGTTTAAATTGTTATAAATTGATATGTAAATTAGTGAAAGGATGTAAATATTGTAAATCACCAATATAGGTTTAAAGAGGAATGAATAACGATGAATTGCGGTATTTCGGTCGAGGTTCGCTTCTCGAGGAAGCGATTTATGGGAAAAAGTGAGTAATCCGACTAATTGAGAGGTCGGGAATTGAAATTCGTAAAGTATGAAACCAACAAGGTTGGTAGGAAACGAGAATTTGCATTTAGGGTTAAAAAGGAAGATTATGAAATCAATTGGCGATTAAATGGTTATTAAGTCGTAAAATTAGTCTACGTAAACGTAGTACGACGGAATACGAGTGACCTAATCGATTGATTAGAAGAAGAACCAATTTAAATGATTATGAAACGAAGTAAGGGGGGAAATGTAAGAAAGTTTAGTTATGAGGGAGAAAGATTGCAAGAAATGAAAACTTAGCCAAATTGGCAATTTACCAAAATACCCCTCAACAAATTAGATAATTACCGTTGTGTCCTAAAGGGGAAAAAAGACCAAAATACCCTTGACAATTTAGATAATGACTTATATGTCCCAAGTGGTGAAATGACAAGAACGCCCCTCACTTATCATGGGAAATGACCAAAACGCCCTTGGTTAGTATTAGCTATGGTTAAGTCAACTTAACCATCTTGGGTTAAGCTTTATTTAAGCTAGCAAGGTATTGTTATCTTCATTTTGCTGGAAAATTAGGAGCCACACGTGAGAGAGAGTAAGAAGAAGAAGGAGAAGCCATGGAAGCCATGGAGAGAAGCTAGGAATCCATGAGCTAGGATGCTAGAATGGCTATAGAGCAAGAAGGAAAAGTGATGTATTCATCAAGAGGATGCTAAATATATAAAGAAGTTTGACATACATGAAGGTATAACCATGCTCTTGTTTCAAAGTTTGATGTTTATAAGTTTAAATTCAAGAATAAGGATGACCATGCATGTATCTTTGGGGTACATGGCTTGATTGTATGAGTTATGTTAATTACATGTTATATGATTAGTAATTATGAAATCCTAAGTTCCAAAGTGGTAGAACAAAGGTGATGGACAATTTATGTTTATGTTCAAAGCTAGAAATCATGGTATAATGGATAATCATGTAGTATTTGTTGAAGGATTTGATAAAAATCTAGATGAAGAGTATGAACATGTCTAAAGCACATGAAATTTCTAGCTAGATAGCTTTAAAGGTTCACGAAAGGTGGAAAATCATGTTTTGGTATGAAAGGATTAAATACTAGGCTATACTTTTTATGTGGACAACGTAACAATCTGTAAAGTGCACTGGAATGTGCATATGAAAGTTGTATAGACTTACAAAGCCATTAAATGTGTAAGAGATAGCCTATGTGGTGTTTAGAAATTTAAAGGTCAAGTTATTTTTGGCAATTTTGAGTAATTAAGGTCAAATGAAGCCAAGGGGCTTAGTGTTAAGTTATTACACGTGTCTAAGTCGATTTGGGAATCAATAGATTTAAATTTGAGCAAAATGGCGATTCGAACGATCAAAATCGATCGTTTCGAATCAAAATGGATTTTTACGGACAAAAGTCGCCTCGTGCGAAATTTTAAGGTTTTGAAAGTTGGAACATGTCACATATAGGTTATGTGAGCTATGGCAAGTGTTGGAATAGAGGTTAGAGTCAAATGGCCAAAAATAGCAAAGTTAGAATTTCAAGTTTTTAAAACTTAGAAAATTTGGCGAAGTCTGAAAGTTGTCCGAACAGGCCTCCTACACGCTAGTATATCTCTGGTTTAGAAAGTCCAAATGAGGAAAAGGAAAATTTTGTAAAATACTATGTAGCAAGGTCTAGAGCTGTACCAAATTTGGTGTCAATTGGATGTATAGTTAAGGAGTTAAAAATCAGCAAAGCAGGACCAAAAATCAGATTCTGCTGAACCAGGGACTGCGCCGGGGCTCAGTAATTTGGCCTTGACACTGCGCCGGGGCGCAGTGTCACTGTTCATCGGCCGAGAGCTTCTCGCGGCCAGCGAGATGGGGAAGAAGAAACTTGGCGCCGGGGCGCAGTGAACAGTGTCCAGAAAATTTTTAAAAGTGTCTGAAACGCTATGTTTCGATATAAAATGATAAGAATGGGTTATGTAAACCCTAAATAAATACGAATGGGCTATATAAAGGATGTCCAGGGATAATGAAACGATAAATGACATAATGTAACATGCCTAAAGCTAAGCCAAAGTGAGCTAAAGATTATGAAAAATGTCGAGGACAAAGTTGAAATATAATATGAACCTATGTAAGGTTTAATACATTAAATGGGAAATGATTAGAGACGAATGGTGGTATAATTATGAGTTAAGTTTGATAATTCATATTAAGTTTATGATCATATATTGATGTTTATAGATTGTATGTTTACAGAAAAGGTTCGATCGAGTAACCTGAGGTAAAGATGGATAGATCGGCCAAGTAAGGCGACAAAGGTTAAGTAAATAAAAGCGTACAGGCAAGTGTTCAGACTTAAATGTAATAAACATTCTATGTGAACTACATGATAGTTAATGAGTTGAAACGTGCCTTATATGCAACTATATGGTTTAATTGCTAAATGAATTACGTGACATTATGCACATCATAGTAAAGTAAGGGATGCATGACGCATTTATATAAACTGTAAGCATGAAATGTGTTATCTGAGCTACTTGCTGAGCCTATGTGCTCACCCTTGCCATGAACTAACATTTCAGGTAAAATACAAGAAGGCCGGAAGTTCCGGTGTAGCTAAGGTAAAGGAATATGAATAGATGGACAGACATGAGGAAATTGATACATGTAAACTGTATAGAGGCCTAGATAAGCATGAAAGCAAAGTTGATCTTTGTAATTTATGTAATGGAAGCAAGCCAATTAACTATAAAATTGTATAGATGCAGTTATGTAATAATTTGATTTTAATTGTCAAACCATGATTGTAATATAAGGTTAAATGGTATATAATTCCATATAATCAAGTGTATATGACTTGTGTGATCATAGAGCAAAAAGTGTATCTATGGGGTATCCAGGAAAAAGTTATACGTATGATAAACAGATATATGTATGGTACAGAGGTATAAATGGGATACGTGTGATATAGATGTATGTATACAGGTGTATGTGAACAGGATCAGGTACAGAACATGTAAAATTAAATAGGGCCATGTATGAATACTTCATGGCGAAATTTTATTTAAATATTATGATAAGTCATGAATAAAAATGATTATAGAAATTGTAATAGAATAGGTCACAGCTAATAAAGGTTGACCTGGGTTGTATGATGAATAAGTGAACGTTACGATCCTAAGACAGGTAAAGATTATAATTCAAATAAAGTTAAAAAATAAAATGGACCGCATTTATGGTCAACAGAATTGGTTAAAGGTTAAAGGAGCAAGATTAACGCACGAGATCTCTGTTAATATGGTATTAAAGTTAGATAATATAATATCCTGTGATAATCGGATAATTAAATAAGATTGGGATTTCGCGTACGTCACAATTGCCAAACCAAATGTGATGGAAATAACGGCTGAACTAGGTTGGATGACTCCAATAGTAGACTTTTTAGAATAAGGGATCTTACCCGAGGAACCTAAGGAAGTAAAAAGGATCAAATTCAAATCTTCTAAATTTTGCATGAGCAAAGATGCATTATATAGAAGAGCTTTCTTCACACCATTGCTACAGTGCGTTAACAAGGCCGAGAATGGAATGTGAATGTTGTATTTAGCCAGTAAGAAACACATAATTCATGCATTTTATTATACCTATTTTTGTCCTTTTATAATATTATTATATTTTAATTAATGAATTTTATTTTATAAGATTTAAAATTTAGTTACAATAAAGTCAAAATATTGGTGATCAAAAAATATTTAGTATTCTAATTCATAGATGGAAAGAGCCGAAAATATTTCTACAAAATAAAGTTGATATGTATAAGGTAAAGGGGAAAAATGAAAGAGGTGGAATAATTTACAAGAGATTTTCATCTTTAAATAGAGGAACAAAAGAAAATAGTACTCCCTCATTTCCTTTTTAAATGTCGTTTTAGAGAAGTGTTTTTGTCTCTTAATATTTGTCGTTTGAAAAATTCAAGTAAGTATTAATTATTTAGTTTTCAATATTACAACAAGTATTAAATATAACTTTAGTTCTCTCACTATTTTTTATCTAATAAGTAAAACTCTTTTATTTCAATGCAAGGACAATATTGATATTTAAAGTTATTTTTAACTAAAAAATCTAATATTAATTATTTTTCTTAATATGTGTATCCACTTCTAAAAAGACAAATAATAAGGGACAGACGGAGTATAGTATTAGTTTGGGAATTAATATTTTCATAAGCAAAAGTGATAGTTCCACAAGTCCACTATAACATGAATAGTAAATGGGTCTCATGCTTATGTAAGAGAGATATTATGAAAATATTAATTTTTACTTGTAAAAATAACAATTTTCATTAGTTTTAAAGTTAATTTTATTAATAACAATAATTTCAAAAACATAATTTCTTCGTTGGTCCCGTAGAAGAGTTGAAGGGCATATTATTTTTTTGCCTTTCACTTCTCTAAAGATCGGAAGGTATTTTTTCTAATTCTTGGATCTTTGTTTGTAACGATCCTAAATGCAATAACTCAAACAATACTTTTATACTTTTATTATTTTTGCACAAATAAAATAAAATAAGCAGTATTTGAGTCTTATCATTTAAATTGTTGGTAAGTTTCATTAATTTTTTTTGATCTTTTTTATATTGGAAAAATGTTCAAAATTATCCTTGATGTTTTGGGCGGGAGTCCACTTAGCCCCTGATGTTTTTTTTTTCTTTTCCAAAGTGCCTTTAACGTTTGAAAACTTAGCCAAAATTTGTACCTACCGTTACAGAACACTAACGGCTGTTATATATAACAGTTGTGACTTTTTTTTCCAAAATGCCCCAGACTTTTCACAAAATTTCTCCATCTATCAATTATTAACGTTAATTTATATGTTATTTAATATAAAATTATATAATAATACATATAAAATAATATATATTAACTTTAATTTTGTGAAAAGGCAGGGGCATTTAATATATAAATTATATATTAAATATATAACATTAAATTAATAAATTAATAAAATCTTACTATTTTAAGCTATATTTTAAATCTTACCGTTGTAAAATAAGAATTAATTTGTGTTTTTTTTATCAATTTTTTTCTTTTTTAACATCTCAAATTCAAAATATTATAAAATTATTAATTGTATTGTAACATTAAAATTATATTTAACTAAATTTAATTTAATTTATGCATAATAAATAAATAAACAATGAACAAAATTTACTATCAAATAAACTAAATTAAAATTAAAATATTATTTAACTAATTAATTTTAGTAACGTTATTTTAATTTGATCAAATATTTAAATTTTACAAATTAATTTAATCAAATTTAAGATATAATCATTTTATTAAAAGAGTTGAAAAAAAAAACTAAAAAAAAACAAAGAAACCCAGGTGCTCTCTCTCTCCTTTCTTCCCCTTCCTGTTTGACCCTTCCCCTCTCCCCCATCCCCAACTATCGTTCCCCATCCCTCCGACCCCCTATCTCCGTCCCTCGTCCCTCCATCCACCTCCCTCTATCTCCCGACCATCATCTTCCCTTCAATGCCCTCAATTTTTTGGCATTATGCGAGGGATTTGGTTTGCATTTATATTAAATGGCTTCACCCGCTCATTTGCACCGAGATTTTAATCTCAGAATTTCACATTATTTTAATTCTTCTACTTCTTCGGCATCATCGTGTTATGCAGTTTTTTTGGTAATTGTTATATACTTTTCGCATTTATGTATATGTTGTATGTAGGTTAAATATGGGCAAGTGTGTCGTAATTTTTCACCATAGCTGAAAATAGGTGAATTGCGTTGCAAATTGGATATGAAACGAATTGAAAATTGAAAATTCGTTGTTTAGTCTAGTGGTGTACAAATGGCCTGCACCCTGACCTTGGTTTGACCTGGGCCCAGCTTGGTTAAGGCCTGACCTGAAGGCCATGTACATGCCACATTTTTTTGGCTCAGATTCGGCCTAGCCTTGCCTGCCAATAAGCCCGGCCTGGCCTGGCTTGGGACCTAACCTGGTTCACCCAAAGCTCGGTCCGGCCTGCCAATTTTCTTTATTCGCTACTTTAATTCTCCCACTACAAACGAAAACTTCATCTTTGTGACAACTCATTCAATAAACAAAATAAAATTAACGTCTTTTATTACGTTCATTCATGCATGTTTGTTAGCGTAACAACTAGAAAGTCATTTGAAAAATAATAATAATAATAATAATAATAATAATAAAAGATATTTTTCATTATTGTAATTTGAAAGTTGTAACTTGTAATACATTACTTTTAATTAATACATCAATTAAGTTAAAAATTTTAATTAGTGTTTTAATAATATTTAAAATTACTAAAAAAATTATTTGAATGGATCGAATCGGACTGAATTGGCCTGACCTGACCCAATGCCTGACTTGCAGGTCTCAACAGGCCCCCTTTTTGAGCATCAAGCTCAGCATGACCTGGCCTGCAGGCCAAAAAACAAAGGCCCGACCTAACTTGGTCAACGACCAAGACATGACAGGCCCAGGCCGGGTCAGGCCAGGACGGCATATTGTACATGCCTAGTTTAGTCTACATTGTGAAAACATTAACAACCTTTTTAGGGTATTTAGGAATTTTGGCAATTTAAAAGAATTCTCCTCACTGCTAGTTTAAAAACATTTATTTTAATTTATGATGTATTATGTCAGCAAAAATAAATCTAAAAAATTATATAATTTACACTTCACGTGCCAAATAAGATGATATATTAACATGTTTAACAGTTACTTGTCTAGCTGTCATTTCTGTAATGGTAGTGTAATATCCCGGATATTTAAATGAATTAGAAATAAAATATTTAATATTTAATAAAGGTTGGAGTTTGATAACCTAGTAGTGATAGATAAATAGAGGTCCAAATTAAATTTAACGGACTAACTTAGATATGGTGATATCAAAATTTTTGATAAGTTAGCAAGTAAAGTGATAATTCAATAAACTTGACTAACAGCAAGTCTAATTAAATTAAGAGAATTAATTAGTGGAGTTATGTAATTATGCGACGTGGTTGCGTGTAAATTAAATATGTATTTATATGAATATATATATGCGTGCATATTTAGTAACATAATTTAATGGTTAATTAAATTGTGATAAATAGATAGATTAATATTAAATTAATCCGAATTGAATTAAAAGGTTTATTGTGGAATTAATTTATTTATTAATCAACAATTATGCAAATTGTTGATAAATTATTTGTGAGGAATAATTATGTAAATTATATAATTATAAATTATATAAAGTAGTTGAATTAATTAAGGGAGATTAGTAATTGTATATATGTACAACATTTAATTTCATATATATGTACATATATATAAAGGGATTAAATTAATTGAGAAATTTTAAATAGTAATTGAATATATTAAATGAATATATTCTATAATTAAATAAATCATTTTAAATGATTAATGGGAGTGAGAAATTTAATTATACAATTATTTGTGTAATATTAATTAAATAATTTAATAAATTATTTAAATAAGAAATTGAGTAAATATATTATTATTTTAATGTATTTTCGGGTAAATGGAATTGTTTCCATAATTGATGAGAAATGAATTATTTAATGTAAATGTATTAAATAATTTAATTTATGGCGTAAATAATATATAATAAATTATATATTATATTTATTTTAATTTCATAATTTATTGTGAAATTATTTTTGAGGTAAAGTAATGTGTATAAATAATATATATAGATTATATATATTATTATTAGCAAACACACTCTAAAGTTTTAATATCAAAATAATTGATAAGTTGTCATTAATTAAATATTCAATTAAATTGAATATAATGAGTGAATTAAATTTTATAAATTAATTAATATGACAATTAATTAATGTAAATAATGTAAAATATTATTAATAATATTATTAGTCCATTTAGTAATTTAATATTAATGGGTTAGAGTATTTAATTAATTAATCAATTCAATTATTATTTAATTATGGATTTGATAATTAATGTGTAACAAAATTTATAATTAATCATTTGGGTTATAATTAAATAGTCCAATGATAAATTAAATGGACTTGACTAACTAGTAGCCCAAACAATTTAATAGGAGCCCAATTGGTATTTTAAATAAAGCCCAAAACTTGAGCCCATATGAAAAATAATTATGTAACTTATTAATTCTTAAAAAAATGAGCAAGTGACGCTATTTTTGGGACAAAAGCTATCATGTTGCCGGCAAGGAAGGAGTAAAAGCTAGTGAATTGATTTTGTTTTCTTTTATTTTTCATTTAATTAAATTAAGGTTACTTGTATGGTTTTTTTTATTTCATGGACCATACCTCTTTTCACCAACTTAAGTCCTTAGCCTAAATTTTGCACAAGTCTCCAACTACCTTCATGATGGAAATTTTAATAGATATAAATTTTATATCTATCCAAAATTGTAAGTATACTTACAATTTATGAATTTTGTTAGTCATTTCTTCTTCTTCCACTTTTCAAGTTAGAGAGAGTTGAAAGAAATAGCTTGTGAGAGAAAATATTTGAGAGCAAGGATAAGGAAGGAGAAGGAGTTCTTGATTCATGCCATTCACAACCTATTTTGGAAGAAAAAGGAAGATATCCATTAAAACAAGGTAATGGTTATTTTAAATGTAGTTTGTTTTTAAATTAAATAAATTATCATGTTAGTATAAACATGTTAATATAGTTAATAATGTGTAGTAGTAATATTTATGTCATGCTTGAGTTTAATATGCTTGGTTTGTATTTTGGTATAATTTATATGCTAAAAACATGTGTTTGGTGGTGTTAAATCAAGTCTCAAAATAATGACCAAAAATAATTTTTATAATACCTAGATTTAATGTTCTAATATTATAGAACATTAAATCATGAGAAAAACAAAGTTTGAATCACTCAAAATGGAGTTATACACAAAAAGTTATGATTTGTGGTAGTTTATGTGATGTAAAAATTTTTATAAAATTTTTTAATATTAAATCATGAAAAATTAAATTTTCATGTTATAAATTGTTGTTAACTTATTGGTATTTTTTCTGGATTTTTATTGAAAGATTAAGAGTTTACTTGAATGTATAAATTTTATTAAGTTGTGTATAAAAAGTACTGTTCACATTATGTGAGAGGAAAAGAAAAAGGACTGGCCGCGCAATGCGCGCCAGCCAAATAAATCCGCCAGACAGCGGTACAAAACGACGCCGTTTGGCGCATAAAAAGATAACTCGCGCGCAATGCGCGGAGGTCGATTCCGGTTTCCCAAAACGGTACCGTTTTGGGGTCTGGGTTACGTATGTGCGCGCAATGCGCGGGAATAAATTTTTCGGCGAATTTACCAAATTGCCCCTCCGTTCGGTTTTCTGATTAATTACGAAATTGCCATCGGTCCGATTTTTCAGCTTATTTACAAGTTTGTCATTCTGCATATTTTTAATTAATTTAAATGTTTAAAAATTAATTGAAAATTATAACAAAAATAATAATAATACAAAAATGATATTTAGGTATTTAATATTATATTTTCCAAATATAATAAGTATTTAGGATTAATATTTAAATATTTTAAATATTAATCTAGTTAGTTTAATATTATATATTTCAAATATAATAAATATTTAGGATTAATATTTAAATGTTTTAAATATTAATCTAGTTAATTTAATATTATATTTTTCAAATATAATAAGTATTTAGGATTAATATTTAAATGTTTTAAATATTAATCTAGTTAGTTTAATATTATATTTTCCAAATAAAATAAGTATTTAGGATTAATATTTAAATGTTTTAAATATTAATCTAGTTAATTTAATATTATATTTTCCAAATATAATAAGTATTTATGATTAATATTTAAATGTTTTAAATATTAATCTAGTTAGTTTAATATTATATATTTCAAATATAATAAATATTTAGGATTAATATTTAAATGTTTTAAATATTAATCTAGTTACTTTAATATTATATTTTCCAAATATAATAAGTATTTAGGATTAATATTTAAATGTTTTAAATATTAATCTATTTAGTTTAATATTATATTTTTCAAATATAATAAATATTTAGGATTAATATTTAAATATTTTAAATATTAATCTAGTTAGTTTAATATTATATCTTCTGAATTTATGATTAAATTAATTATTATTTAATTAATATTAAATAATAAACAAGGATGATAAATTAATTAATTATTATTTAATTACTATTAAATAATAATTAAAGACAACTAAGATTGATTATTTAATTATTTCTTATTTGATTAACTTTAAATAATAAATAAATTCAGTTAGTTATTATTTATTATTAAATAATAACTAATGATATTTGAGTATTTACTATATAATTGTATTATTTATTATTTAATTTACTTTAAATAATAAATGAATCTAGGTAGTTAGTTATTATTTATTATTAAATAATAACTAAAGATATTCGATTATTTTTAATATGATATAATTATTTATTATTTGATTAACTTTAAATAATAAATAAATCTAGTAAGTTATTATTTACTATTAAATAATAACTAAAATTAGTTAATTACTTACTATTTAATTAATATTAAATAGTAATTAAATGAAATAAAGAAAATGTCTTTTAACTCTTTTGTTTAAACAATTATAATAAATTGTTTAATAGTTTAATAAGTGTCCAACACTTAAGAAAAATATTTTTTAATTTATTAAATTATTAACCTAATTTGATTGAGGGTCTATAAGGTTAATAATATTGTTTTGACTGATGTAAATTATGTGTTAGTACTTATGTGTGGTAGATAAGTTTCTTAATAAGCGTATAGTTGTACAAATACGCTGTACTAATTATTAGACCAACTTTACTAATGTTAGGTCTTTTAAAGCCAGTTAGTTAAAGCTAGACATTAATTGTAGCTGAGCAGACATGCAAGTTACCTAAACCCTACTCAATTTATATTCGAGAAGGATATATTATTTTATTGTTCAAGTTCCTAACTCAAACTCAAGTTATTATGTTTCAAGCATGCTGTGGTTTAATTCTGTATAATTATTCCACCTCTTTAAATTGTTGATTCGCACATAGTGCTTGTTGCATGTGTTCATCAGGTATAAAAGGCTGATCACCTTCATTACCATAGGTTCAATTAAATTTGTTCATGGTCATTATTGACACTCAACAATTAATTAATTATGACTTGTACTCTTTCACAATTATTATATTGTTGAAAATTCAAAAGCTTATTATTTCTTTCAATCATGATATATCGTTATCGTATTTAAACTTGCTGAACAAAGTCGTTGCTCACTCTTGCTATATCATGATAACAAATTTCAGAATAATACGAATGTCCAAGGAGAGACGGAGACAGAAGCAAAATACAAGATTATAGTGTTATGCATCATAACTAAATTGTTATATGATGTAAGTAATTTTGTAAACCTTTTTTTTTTAATCTAAAGGTATATATGTAAGTTAAGGTTAGAAATCTTGGAAAATGTTGTAGAATAAACAATTTATGTTTATATATTCCGCATTAGTTATAGAACGTGTATGAAGATGATGTATCGTGACGTACCAAGTCTAGGGTTAAAGGAACCCGAATTTGAGGATATTACAAGTAGGGGCTAATTGCTAGGTTTTTAAACGTTAGATGCAGTTTTGGAAGAAAAAAAAATCAGAGATTAAGTGAGCTCCTGTCCAAAATATTAGAGAATAATTTTAAATATTTTCCTTTTTTTTGTATTTAATATATGGGTTAATAGTGTTTGTACTCATAAAATTTATCTTTTTTAGTAGTAGACCATGTCACTCTGTGTGTGTATACAACTAAGAAAATAAATAAATATTTAGACGAGTGGTAAAATATAGGACAGAAAAGATGAGAGTTATTTAAGGGATAAAGAATGATTAAAATAGAAAGTTAAAAAAGTGACACAAATAGATTTTTTCTATAGATTCCAGAGATTAACGAAAATAAAATATTATAATTTTTAGTTATTATTAATTATGTAATACTAGATAGAGTTAGGTGCTAGAATGTCTGATCATATAGTTATAATTAAACTGAAATTATAACTAAAAATTGAAATTTACTTAATTTTAATATCCGAACAAATAATTCAAATTATGAGATAACTTATGTGATGCCCCCAAATCTGGGCCCACACAGCCCAAACTTGAGTCGTCAAAATACTACAACAAAATTATTACAACAAAGCACAACGTACAACAATACAGTGTATAATAATACACAACTAAGTCTTCACTATTATTGCCACACTATTTTACAAAACGTGAAGACTATGATAACTATTCCTCGGACCCTCACTCCATTCCCCGGCTAGACCCTGTTATGTTTTCATCTCCTGTTGAAAAACAATGGAACAAAAGAAAGGGTGAGCTCAAATAGCCCAGTAAAGAATATCATGACTAAGATAATGACGAATAAATTATCATTAGTCTTCAACAGCTGAGTTCTTGATAGAATACAATAGACTACAAGGTTTATATCAAAAACTGCAGTTAAATTCTTAAACAACGTTCAGATCAATAATAGCAGCGGAATGAGTAATCTATTAGAAGAATAATGCAGACTATAATGTTCACTCGGTTCTCTTTTTAGGAAAAACATCATCAACTTTTATCATCTGAAATATCATTAGTCAAGATAATACAAATTCTCAGTTCCTGATCATAATCATGCAGATCAACAGTTCATCTTTGCACTACGGGCCAAAGACATTCAATATAACACCAACGGTCATGATTATACCAGATTCAGCCTTTGGTCATAATCATACCAAACAACAGTTCATCTTTGCACTACGGGCCAAAGAGAACATTCACCACGTGCCATAAAAGACACCGAACAGATGTATCGCCTTTAACCTATTATATCGCCTTTAACCTATCATCTGTTCAACAAATATATCACATCTGTGCCCCCGGCCACAGATATTCACAACAGCTTGATTTTTGGATGATTAGAATGATATAAATGATGAACAGAAGAAATAGGATAACAATAAGTATCGGAAGTTTACTTTGTACAGATTCAAATAATGTCCAAATTGTCAACATGATGCGGAGTGAAATTTAAAAATGATATTCAAGATCCACAGTTCAGAATAATGGTTACAATTCAATAGAAAGGTTCACGTAAATAGGAAGGTTCAGTTGAAATAATGAAGTTCAACTATTATGGAACATATAATATTTTCAGGAATTATAGAAGCAATAGTTCCATAATAAATTTCGATTTAGGAGTATGAAAGAAAATAATATCCCTTACCGTAGTAGGTTTGATTAACAAAAGGTGAAGGAAATTAATACAAAGGGTTATTCACCAACAGGCGGCAATCCGCTCCGTAAGGTTATTCCCACCATTTAATAGAATTTGAGTACAAAGAGTTATTCACCAAACAGGCGGCAATCCGCTCCGTAAGGTTATTCTCAGAGATTAATAATGAATGAATACGAAAGGTTATTCACCAACAGGCGGCAATCCGCTCCGTAAGGTTATTCCCACAATTTAAGACATGGAAATAAAAGGCATGTCTTATTAGTAAGGAAGAAACAATATTATTATCGAGAATCAAATAATGATAATCCCTTACCATAGTATGTTTGAATAATGGAAGATGAAAAAGATGGTATCCCTTACCGTAACACGTGACTGGATATTGATTTAAATGAGGTTGATTAACTTGAACAGTACACGTATACTTATAGATCTTCACAAATACTCAAGATGACTTAAGCACACTTAGAGAGAACTTTCACAAGAAGTATTTAGAGAGAGAAAGAAAGAACAAGTAAGGAAGTTTATGAAAAATCCTTAAGTTAAGGCTTCTATTTATAGCCAAAAATCTTATCATTCATTTAATCTAAACCATTCATTTAAAGATCACCTTTTAATCTACACCATCCATTTCAAATATTATATTATCTTTAATCTACACCATTCATTTCATATCACCTAATAATCACCTAACTTTATATTATAAACAAATCAATTTAATTATTCAACAATAATTCACACTTTAATCTACACCATTCATTTCATATCACCTAATAATCACCTAACTTTATATTATAAACAAATCAATTCAATTATTCAACAATAATTCACACTTTAATCTACACCATTCATTTCATATCACCTAATAATCACCTAACTTTATATTATAAACAAATAACTTTATCAATTCAATTATTATGACTAATTGTTATAAATACAGTATAGTTAGCTCTTAGATATCAAGTCAATAAATTAATGAAATACAACTGTTTAAATAACATCATAATAGAGATAACAATAATGTAAAATAAAGCATACGTTACTGTGTAATGACAATTATTGATTCAATAATGTGAATTACTGTGCATATGTTACTGTGACAATTATTAGGTTCAATAATTTTAAAAACAGTGCAACAACAATTATTGACTCAATGATATAAAATACAGTGTAATGACAATTATTAAATCAATAATGCAAAATACTGTGTAACAACAATTATTGAATTGATAATATAAAATATTATGCAGTGACAATTATCGATGAAATGATGCGTAACAGTTACGGTGTCAATTATCAGACCAATAATATGAGACACTATGCAATACCGTGTGTTACTGTAGAGTACCGTGTGCTACAGAAAATACCATAAACTACCGTATGCTACTATTCTTTTATCACCGGTATTTTAACAGTTCCGTTGACTATTTTTATTTAAAAAGGTTACTTCTGTCATTTTCTATATCCGACAAATATTCCGTTGTGGGGTCCACCAATAATTTATTATTTCGGCGCCGTCGTACGGCACGAATATTCCCCGACCAAACGAATATTCCCCGACAAAGCGAATATTGTCCGACAAAATAAAATTTGCACATAACATCCTTAACTTTCAATTTTGTTAATTTAACCACTTACTGTTTCAAAAAAAATATATTTGAAGAAAAATTAAATTTAGTATTTCATAAAATTCGGGGTCTTACAACCTCCCCTCCTTATGAAATTTCGTCCCCGAAATTGACGTACCTGACATATCGAAGAGGTAAGGATACTTAGATTTCATCTCAGATTCTAGCTCCCAGGTCATTTCCTCAGTATCTTGGTTCCTCCATAAAACCTTAACTTGAGGTATAACCTTTGAGCGTAGGATCTGCTCCTTCTTATCCAGGATCTTAACAGGTACCTCCTCGTATGTTAAATCCTCTGCTATAACGTCTGGTTCTAACTCAATGACGTGGTTTGGGTCCTTCACATATTTACGTAACATAGATATGTGAAAAACGTTATGGATGCGAGACATACTTGGTGGTAGGGCTAGTCTGTAGGCTACGGTTCCTATTCGATCGAGGATTTCAAATGGGCCAATAAATCGAGGGTTGAGCTTTCCTCTCTTTCCGAATCTCGTAACCCCTTTCCATGGAGAAACACGTAAGAATACATGATCTCCGACGTTGAAACTTTCGTCTCTCCGATGAAGATCAGCATAACTCTTTTGTCGTTCTTGTGCGGTATGTATTCGTTGTCGGATCATTTGGATCTTTTCGGTCGTCAAGCGTACCAACTCGGGTCCCAACAATTTTGCTTCTCCTACCTCATTCCAACATATTGGAGAGCGACACTTCCTTCCATACAATGCCTCGAATGGAGCCATGCCTATGCTTGCTTGGTAACTGTTGTTGTAAGAAAATTCCACCAACGGCAAGTACTTATCCCAACTTCCTTTGAAGTCTAATACACAAAGTCTCAAAAGATCTTCGAGGGTCTGGATCGTCCTTTCCGATTGTCCGTCCGTTTGAGGATGGTATGCAGAACTAAAACGTAGTTCAGTGCCCATAGCTTTTTGTAGACTGATCCAAAAGCGTGAAGTGAATCTAGGATCTCGATCAGAAACTATGGAAACTGGCATGCCATGCAATCTCACGATCTCATTTATGTACATACCGGCAAGACGTTCAAGTGAAAAGTTTTCTCGTATAGGCAAGAAATGAGCAGATTTGGTCAATCTATCTACGATCACCCAAATTGCATCTAAGCCTTGAGAAACTTTTGGAAGACCCGTCACGAAGTCCATATTGATGTGTTCCCACTTCCATTCGGGAACTTCAAGTGATTGTAATGGACCTTTAGGAACTTGATGTTCTGCCTTGACACGTTGACAAGTTAGGCACCTTGAGATAAACTCCGCAATCTCTCTTTTCATATTGTTCCACCAAAATGTATGTCGAAGATCTCGATACATCTTGGTACCTCCTGGGTGGATTGCAAACGGCGTGTTGTGTGCCTCCATCATGATTTTATGCTTTAATTCAGGATCGTTAGGAACACAGAGTCGAGAGTTGACTCGAAGTATTCCTTTCTCGTCGATTCTTGCTTCGGGAATGGCACCTTCTTGTACTTTCTTTATCATGTTTATCAGTTCCGGATCGGTAGCTTGAGCAGCTTTAATTTTATCGATTAAAGTTGGTTCTACTCGCACGTGAGCAATCTTCGAGTGGGTCCCTGGTGTCTTTAGCTCTATCTCCATCTTTTGCAAGTCGTACAAAATACACTTTTGTGTTGTCAGCAGTGCACTTGTACTTGCATAAGATTTTCTGCTCAAAGCGTCAGCTACAACGTTCGCCTTTCCCGAGTGATACTGGATTGTGTGGTCATAATCCTTTAACAGCTCAAGCCAACGTCGTTGTCGCATGTTGAGTTCCTTCTGGGTGAAGAAATACTTGAGACTTTTATGATCCGTATAGATATCCACTTTTTCTCCGTACAAGTAGTGTCTCCAGATCTTCAACGCGAAAACGACTGCTGCCAACTCTAGATCATGAGTAGGATAATTTTTCTCATAATCTTTGAGTTGTCGAGAGGCGTAGGCTATAACCTTTCCATGTTGCATAAGGACACAGCCTAGACCTTTGCCAGAAGCATCGCTGTAGATAACAAATTCTCCTGATCCTGATGGTATGGTCAGAACAGGAGCTGAAACCAGTCTCTTCTTGAGTTCTTGGAAACTTTTCTCGCATTCCTCGCTCCATATGAATTTTGTGCTTTTCCGAGTAAGCTGCGTTAATGGAGTGGCGATTCGAGAAAATCCTTCTACGAATCTCCGATAATAACCAGCTAGACCCAGAAAACTTCGGACTTCGGTTACTGTTTTGGGTTGTTCCCAATTTAGTACCGTTTCAATCTTCGCAGGATCGACTGATATTCCTTGACTAGAAATCACATGCCCAAGAAACGCGACCTCCTCAAGCCAGAACTCACATTTCTTCAACTTGGCATATAATTTGTTTTCACGGAGCTTTTGTAGTATCAATCTCAGGTGTTGTTCATGATCCTCGCGACTCTTGGAGTATATGAGGATGTCATCAATAAAGACAACCACAAAATGATCCAAATGTTCCTTGAATATCCGGTTCATCATGTCCATGAAAGCTGCAGGAGCATTAGTTAGTCCAAAAGGCATGACTAAGAACTCATAATGCCCATAACGAGTTCTGAAAGCAGTCTTTGGAATGTCCTCAGCTTTAACCTTTAACTGATGATATCCAGAACGGAGATCAATCTTTGAGAAATGTTGAGCGCCTTGCAATTGATCAAACATGTCATCAATCCGAGGTAACGGGTACCTGTTCTTGATGGTGACATGGTTCAATTCTCGGTAGTCAATGCACAATCTCATACTCCCGTCTTTCTTCTTCACAAATAGAACAGGAGCACCCCAAGGTGATGCACTCGGACGAATGAAACCGGTATCCAACAATTCCTGTAGTTGGACTTTTAACTCTTGAAGTTCAATGGGAGCCATTCGGTAGGGAGCTTTGGAAATGGGCTTGGTACCGGGTTCAAGATCAATATAAAAATCAATTTCACGGTTTGGGGTAAGCCAGAAAGTTCTTCAGGAAAAACGTCAGGAAACTCATTAACAATGGGAATATCATTCAAGTTTGACGTATTTTTGTTCAAATCAGTGACATGAGCTAAAAAGGCTTGACATCCGTTTTTCAATAAACGAATGGCTTTATGGCTAGAAATAACAGTTATAGATTTCAATGGTTTAGTTGCTTGAATTTGCATGACAGGTTGATTAGGAATATGAAAACTAATAATCTTATGAAAACAATCAATTTTAGCATGATGGGTAGTCAACCAATCAATTCCTAAAATCACATCAAATTCACGCATCTCCAAAGAAATAAGGTCAACAGGTAATGTGAGGTTGTTGATTTGAACTAGGCAAGATTTATAGATAGTAAATGTAATAGGTATTTCTCCCAATGAGGTTTCAACTGATAAGACAAGATTTAAGTTTTCAATAGTCAAATTTAAACGTTGAGTACATATAGGTGAGATAAAAGAGTGGATAGAGCCAGTATCTAATATGGCATAGACTTCACGAGAATTTATGAATAGCTTACCGGTTATCACCTCATTCGGTTTCTTGACTGTTATCGTCAAATCGAATCCCGAATACTTCATTCGGATCTTCACGTATTTCAACCATGGGAATACCACTGAATAATTTTCTAGCAAACTGTTTCTCGGGTTCATCAACTTCATCAGTAGTAAGGTACCAATGATTTCCATTAAAATAGTATTTTCGATAGACTGCAGTTTCCACGATAGTGACTAACTTAACCTGAATTCCTCTAAATTGTAACGCCCAAAAGTATAGAAACATCATTTTTAAATAATCTTGAAAATCATAGCTGGAACACCATAAATCCCAAAGACTAATATGAAAAGTCCATATATTCTGATCCTTTGTTATAGAGCATAACCATGTGATATCACTCTCACAATTAGTGAGTAAATTAAAGGCAATAATTTTCGCAAGTTCGTTACTTCCTTTAATTGCTTCTAAGAATGGATCTGGAACGACTGTAGCAGAGCTTTCACCTTCATCCTTACTGGATAGAACACGCATAATTTTTGCCTTAGGCAAATGATTCAACTCTGAGTTTGTAAGAAGATTATTCGTCGCCTCTTGTTTTGCAGCTACATTTGTTTCGGTAATTTCATAGTTAACCTCCTGATTTCCAGATGCCATAATTAACTGTGGTCACAAAATAAATGTTAGTTCAAATAAACTGACTCATCACTTCATGTTCCTACATTCAAATCGACTCATTAGATAATAAAATCTATTTTAGGTAGGACACACTAGTGACTGATTCTATTCGTCTCTCCCCTCCTAGTTCTACCCCAGATCTCCATTAAAGACCATATCCCTAAGCTCTGATGCCAACTGTGACGCCCCCAAATCTGGGCCCACACAGCCCAAACTTGAGTCGTCAAAATACTACAACAAAATTATTACAACAAAGCACAACGTACAACAATACAGTGTATAATAATACACAACTAAGTCTTCACTATTATTGCCACACTATTTTACAAAACGTGAAGACTATGATAACTATTCCTCGGACCCTCACTCCATTCCCCGGCTAGACCCTGTTATGTTTTCATCTCCTGTTGAAAAACAATGGAACAAAAGAAAGGGTGAGCTCAAATAGCCCAGTAAAGAATATCATGACTAAGATAATGACGAATAAATTATCATTAGTCTTCAACAGCTGAGTTCTTGATAGAATACAATAGACTACAAGGTTTATATCAAAAACTGCAGTTAAATTCTTAAACAACGTTCAGATCAATAATAGCAGCGGAATGAGTAATCTATTAGAAGAATAATGCAGACTATAATGTCCACTCGGTTCTCTTTTTAGGAAAAACATCATCAACTTTTATCATCTGAAATATCATTAGTCAAGATAATACAAATTCACAGTTCCTGATCATAATCATGCAGATCAACAGTTCATCTTTGCACTACGGGCCAAAGACATTCAATATAACACCAACGGTCATGATTATACCAGATTCAGCCTTTGGTCATAATCATACCAAACAACAGTTCATCTTTGCACTACGGGCCAAAGAGAACATTCACCACGTGCCATAAAAGACACCGAACAGATGTATCGCCTTTAACCTATTATATCGCCTTTAACCTATCATCTGTTCAACAAATATATCACATCTGTGCCCCCGGCCACAGATATTCACAACAGCTTGATTTTTGGATGATTAGAATGATATAAATGATGAACAGAAGAAATAGGATAACAATAAGTATCGGAAGTTTACTTTGTACAAATTCAAATAATGTCCAAATTGTCAACATGATGCGGAGTGAAATTTAAAAATGATATTCAAGATCCACAGTTCAGAATAATGGTTACAATTCAATAGAAAGGTTCACGTAAATAGGAAGGTTCAGTTGAAATAATGAAGTTCAACTATTATGGAACATATAATATTTTCAGAAATTATAGAAGCAATAGTTCCATAATAAATTTCGATTTAGGAGTATGAAAGAAAATAATATCCCTTACCGTAGTAGGTTTGATTAACAAAAGGTGAAGGAAATTAATACAAAGGGTTATTCACCAACAGGCGGCAATCCGCTCCGTAAGGTTATTCCCACCATTTAATAGAATTTGAGTACAAAGAGTTATTCACCAAACAGGCGGCAATCCGCTCCGTAAGGTTATTCTCAGAGATTAATAATGAATGAATACGAAAGGTTATTCACCAACAGGCGGCAATCCGCTCCGTAAGGTTATTCCCACAATTTAAGACATGGAAATAAAAGGCATGTCTTATTAGTAAGGAAGAAACAATATTATTATCGAGAATCAAATAATGATAATCCCTTACCATAGTATGTTTGAATAATGGAAGATGAAAAAGATGGTATCCCTTACCGTAACACGTGACTGGATATTGATTTAAATGAGGTTGATTAACTTGAACAGTACACGTATACTTATAGATCTTCACAAATACTCAAGATGACTTAAGCACACTTAGAGAGAACTTTCACAAGAAGTATTTAGAGAGAGAAAGAAAGAACAAGTAAGGAAGTTTATGAAAAATCCTTAAGTTAAGGCTTCTATTTATAGCCAAAAATCTTATCATTCATTTAATCTAAACCATTCATTTAAAGATCACCTTTTAATCTACACCATCCATTTCAAATATTATATTATCTTTAATCTACACCATTCATTTCATATCACCTAATAATCACCTAACTTTATATTATAAACAAATCAATTTAATTATTCAACAATAATTCACACTTTAATCTACACCATTCATTTCATATCACCTAATAATCACCTAACTTTATATTATAAACAAATCAATTCAATTATTCAACAATAATTCACACTTTAATCTACACCATTCATTTCATATCACCTAATAATCACCTAACTTTATATTATAAACAAATAACTTTATCAATTCAATTATTATGACTAATTGTTATAAATACAGTATAGTTAGCTCTTAGATATCAAGTCAATAAATTAATGAAATACAACTGTTTAAATAACATCATAATAGAGATAACAATAATGTAAAATAAAGCATACGTTACTGTGTAATGACAATTATTGATTCAATAATGTGAATTACTGTGCATATGTTACTGTGACAATTATTAGGTTCAATAATTTTAAAAACAGTGCAACAACAATTATTGACTCAATGATATAAAATACAGTGTAATGACAATTATTAAATCAATAATGCAAAATACTGTGTAACAACAATTATTGAATTGATAATATAAAATATTATGCAGTGACAATTATCGATGAAATGATGCGTAACAGTTACGGTGTCAATTATCAGACCAATAATATGAGACACTATGCAATACCGTGTGTTACTGTAGAGTACCGTGTGCTACAGAAAATACCATAAACTACCGTATGCTACTATTCTTTTATCACCGGTATTTTAACAGTTCCGTTGACTATTTTTATTTAAAAAGGTTACTTCTGTCGTTTTCTATATCCGACAAATATTCCGTTGTGGGGTCCACCAATAATTTATTATTTCGGCGCCGTCGTACGGCACGAATATTCCCCGACCAAACGAATATTCCCCGACAAAGCGAATATTGTCCGACAAAATAAAATTTGCACATAACATCCTTAACTTTCAATTTTGTTAATTTAACCACTTACTGTTTCAAAAAAAATATATTTGAAGAAAAATTAAATTTTGTATTTCATAAAATTCGGGGTCTTACAACTTAAAAATCAAAAATAGAATAACTAATTTTTCTATTTGATTATTTCGGTTAATAATTGTAATTAAGTTTCATTTTTGTTAAACAAAAAAAATTATTTCAAATTTACAATACTAGAACTTCCAATCAATAACTAATAACAATTAATAATAATAATAATTCATAACCTTAACAAAATTTAATAATTTAAAATTAATAATGCATAATCCATAATTTCACAAAATCTAATTAATGTCATAACAATTAAAATAATTTTTTCTTTTAAAATTTTAATTCGGTTAATCGAATAGTATAATTTTTATATTCGAAATCAAACCCAAAAACTTCCAATCAATAACTAATAAAAATTAATAATAATAATAATTCATAACTTTAAAAAAATTTAATAATTTAAAATAATAATACATAATACATAATTTCACAAAATCTAATTAATGTCATAACAATTAACAATTAAAAATAATTTTTTCTTTTAAAATTTTAATTCGGTTAATCGAACAGTATAATTTTTATATTCGAAATCAAACCCAAAAACTAAATTATGAAATTATTATAACTGAAAATGTCTAAATAAACAAAATATTTTGATTAAAAAAATCAATTTAATTAATTAAATTAAATTATTTAATTTGAACCCACCGTGGGGATTGAAAAGTGATAATAAGTGACTGCAAGTAATTTGGCGGAAGTTCCTACTCCAACCAAGTAACTGAAAGAACGAAGTCAAGAGCCAATAGAGATGGGGCTCGGTCAAATCCCCATTTCTCCTCCTTTTCCACCCCTCTCTAAAAGCCCTAATTTTATTAATTAATCATAACTATGTTCTCCATCTAGATCGATCGATCGATATGCTTCAGGTCGATTATCTCGATCTTTATTTTTCTGTTAGTACTTGTTGACTCTTCTATGTAGCTAGCCTTTGTTTTACTGGTCTGGCCAACCCATCGGAATTAATTAGTTTAGAAGAAGAGATAGAGATAGCTATGGAAGGGAATTCGGGCGGCGGCGGGAATGACGTGGAGCTGCTGTGTAAGACCCTACAGGTGGAGCACAAACTGTTTTACTTCGATCTGAAGGAGAATCCACGTGGTCGCTACCTCAAGATCTCTGAGAAAACGTCGGCCACCAGGTCTACCATCATTGTACCCTTCAACGGCATCTCCTGGTTCTTAGATCTCTTCGATTACTACGTCAATTCGGACGAACGAGATGTTTGTAGCAAAGAACTTCAGCTCGATACCAAGGCATTTCGATTTCATTTCATTTTTGTCTCCTTTGCTTCTATCTTCTACTTCATTTTTTATTCATTGTCTTCTTTATTTGTTGGTAAAGATTCTTCCTTTATGGTTGTTTGATTACAGGTATTTTACTTTGACATTGGCGAGAATAGAAGGGGTCGTTTTTTAAAGGTATATACATACCCCTCCTCTTCTACCTGCTCATCTCTTATTTGGCTTTTTTTTTTCTTTTTCTTTTTCTTTTTTTTTCTGAGTGCCTTTGCCCATATACTACAACTTAAATTGCAGTTTAACATTGTTGAATTTAGAAGTTTTTTATTTTATGATATGTCAGCTTTCATAGAAATGGAAAAACATCTTGTAGAAACTCCTGGAAAAGACTCCATCGCAGTATAGTGAGTGAACCATGCATAGTGCCTTATCTCCAGCGCATAGGCGAATAGCTGCACCACTTCCTCTTCAGTAAAAGGGCACTCCAAGCTTAGTGATCCTCCTCACTATTCATATTAAAAGCTATATCATCAAGAGTGGGTCTCCATTCTCCAAGTCTCCTCCTCAGAAAGCCCCTTACAAAAATTAGCAATAACTTGGAATCTTCCTCTCCCAATGGAGACACAAATAGTTAATAATGGTCTCCGACAAACTTTAGAATACCACTACGCACAATTTGCCCCCAGTACATCGTCTTACAATTCAGAAAGCTCACCTAATTTGCACTGCAATGTTCCTACAAATAGGTCCCAGTAATCTACCAATAGTTTCAGAAAGCTTTCCTTCTAAACCAACTCCAAATCAGCAACCTATATTCTGGCTTTTTCAGCACCCAAAGCCACTACAGCTAAAAAAAGACATGATAGAAGGCACAAAGGGTTGTGCTATAATCAGCAATATGGTAGCCACAATGGATACTGTGGAACCAACCCCCTATAATGACTTAAAATGCAAATTGGTCTAGTGGAAAATGAGAAGAGAAGAGCTTGGAACTGACAGTGCAAGATGCTGATGGAGCAACCAATGACCAAAGACTGAACTTAGATTGGGAGTAAAGTTTATCATTGTTTCCTTAGAAGGTGAAGAAATTCAAGAATTGGGTAAGTTATCTGGGTTTGAAAGGAAAAGTTGAACTTGTAAGTTCTTGGAGATGGCATTTGACCATGGAGGATGTAAAAAGTTTGGAGTTTCTAGGATAATTTGTCAAAAGAAGGTCCGAGGAAGAGAGCCCACAAGACTTGCAGTCCATGAGGACATAGATTTTTTGAAGAGGAAGGAATTTTAAGGCCAAGGGCCTTAATGCAAGAAGAATAGTGTGGGATTTTCTTAGTTAATTTAGATGGTTCTTGATTTAGAAAGGCATATAACGCATTGATAGTTAGTTAGGAGTATGTTAGCTAAGGAGTACAAATAGTAGAAGGAAATGTATTAAAAGAATGGCTTAGTCCATCGCTATCCAAGCACTCTTATCTTCTTCTCCTAGTCTTATCAATCTACTTAAATTTGGTGCAATGGTCATCTCTATTTACTACTATTTGGCTACTATTTCATCACAATTCACCAACTGACTTCAATTGTTAGTTGAGAATCCTATTTTGAGATTGAATTGAGTCAAGGAACTAGGGTTATTCCTAGCGGTTGGACTGTTAGTCAAAGTTTTGTTGGAGTTTACTTTTGACTTGTAGTGTGAGCGGGACTGATATCTATATCCTTTTTAGGACTTTTCATTTAACTCAGAGTTTTTTTGCAGAGTTTTGAGAAAAAGGTTAGCACATTTGAAGTAGAAATATAAGTTATGTAACAAGTGAACATTTGGTTTCTTTTTCTAGAGGTTTGCCTGTAGTATGACTATTATTATAACGCCTATATATTTCGGTTCCAACCTTGGAAGGGTGATGTAAGAGGTGTAACTAGGATTTCATATGGAGTGGGGCCAAAATATTATGAAAATTATAATATTTATACTATAACTAATTATGTTTATAAAGCTACAATTGAAAATGAAAACATTACATATTAATTCTTTTAGTAATGTTTATGAAAATTTTACTATTACTGTCCTAAATGGCTAGTAATAATTAAATAAATTACTAAAAAAATAAGTGGAAAAGGGAAATGTGGTGCTTTAAGGTGTTGATATGGTGCGATGGTGGCGAGTGTGGTGCATCATTGGTAGTGGTGCGTCATCGGCTGTGGTGGTGCATGTTGGTGGTGATGATAAAATTGATGGTTTAATTTTGGATCTAGTGTTATTGTGGTGTATTGGCGGTGGAGGTAGTAGATCTGGTGATGATGGTGGTTGTAGTAGATAGAATTGTTGGTATGGTTTTCGACAGAGATGGGTGATGGTGCATAATGTGAAAAAGGAAAAAAAATGAAGATGTAGTAAAACATCAGTTCCACCTCGCATAAGGACAGAGCATGCAATAGCGTGTTGTGTCTCCCACCTCCCGTGGCCTCGAACAATAAATTGAAAAATCACAAAAAATAAAATAAATCTTACTTTTGCAAAAAAAAAAAAGGGAATAAAAAAGAAAAAAAGATGAAAAGTTAAAAGCGGTATAATTATTACATTTGAGAATTAGTCTACCACTATCTTTTGTCTACTTTTATTTATATTAGTCTGCTCGTCAAGCATGGGAATGTTTGCTTATTAATCTAAAGTAGGGGAAATTTAAAATAGTAGGGTAACTTATAAGTGTTGGCTGAGTTAGTTATTGATTAAAAAGGAATTTCTTACCATTTCAAAAAAAGTAAGATTACAGAAGTAAGAACCATGAAGGAACATGGAGAGAAAATAGGGGATGAGAGAAAGTAAAATGGGGAGGTGTACTTGAAGGCGTAGTTTTACTGTACTTCTTCGATCAGGTGATAAGAAAGACTAATATAGTATTCTGGGAGATGAAAAACATGCACAAGTATGTTCCTGGTATGAAGTTTAAAGGTATCAGTTACTATTTTTTCCCCTTTTTGTGGTGCACTAAAATGGCAGGGTAAAGTTTTTTAAGGCTCCCATATTTAAGTGGCACAAATAGAAGGGTCAGAGCCAGCTCGGCTTGGCCCGGCACGTTTCATGTTTGGTGCAAAAATGATTAGGTTTTTGACCCGAAATGTTGGCCATATCAGGCATGTCAATTGGAAAGATAGCGAATGGTTGGAAAACCCGACTGACATGGGTAACCGACCTAAAAATCTGACCGATATTAGAGTGCCTGCCCCAGAAAAAATAATTGTGAAGGTTTTCTAGTACCATAATAAAATTAAAAGTATATTGTGGGTTGTAAACATGGTTGTCAAGTCGTCGCCTAGGCGACACTTATGCGTCTAGTCGCTCATATGGTACAAGGCGACTCGGTGGAGGTGACCTAAGTCGAACGCTTAGCTTAACAAGTCGTCGCCTTGGACAAGTTGGGGACGATATGGACGGCTGGAGTGCTTGGCGGGTGTGCTCCGACCCAAAATGCAATTAGGTAAAAAATAAAAGAAAAAAGGAAGAGAGCAAGTCGCAAATCGTAAAGTTGCAGGGAGCAAGATACTCAGAGACAGAGAGAGAGCGTACATCGGGGGCTTCTACTCCGGGCGACTTAGGCCTTCTCCTTCGACCGGCGCTGCTGTGTCCTACTCCAACCGGCGATTCTTCCTCTTTACCAGGTATTCTTCTTCTCTTCTTCTATTCTTCTACTCTTCTATTCTTCTTCTTCAGTTCTTCTATACTCTTCTTCTATATTATTCTTCTTTCTTCTTCTTTTATTCTTCTCTTCTCTGGCTTTTTTTTTTGCTCTGCTCTGCTGCGTACTATGTTGCTGGCTGCTCTTAATATTTTGTTTATGGGTCTGATTTGTTTATTTATTTATGGGTCTGATTTGTTTATATATTAATATATATAGGGGCACACGTTCAAATAAGAGGTTTGACTTTTAACTTCTTTTGAAAATATGTTCATATTCTGTTTTTGGGTTCTTTGTTAGTGTTGATTTCCGAGCTGTTAGATAAGATACTATAATTTGCCTAATAATATTAGTAGTTTAGTACCATATTATAATTATTATATTGCGGCCACCATATTCCCTCTTTCTCTAAACAAATAAATGAGCTACCATTTGACAAATTTTCCATTTCTAAGTCAATCAACCCTTTCCAAACAATAGCAAGCATCAATAAACATCATCTAAACTGAACCCAAAATGCATATTATCAAATAGATTTCATACAATCTGCATAGAAATGAAATTTGGATTTTGGAATTGGAATGTAATTAATTATTAACTACTGCAGTTCAAATGAATGTGTTGATTTTCTGTGTTGATTTCTGCTTAGTGGTTATGAATGTTATGTGATGATGCTTAGTTAATTGTTCAGTTCTTGTTGTGATTTGATATGCAACCTAAATTATCAATATGGTAAGTCATTAGAAATATAAATATATCCATATTCATAGAAATATTAAATATATATAATTTTATACGTATAAAATTTATATTGTTAACGACTTGTAGACGACTAGTCGGGTTCGGTGCCTTGTCGCCTAATCGCTTAAGCTCCCGGCTGTCACCTCGCCTCGACTTATCGCCTTGATAACTATGGTTGTAAATGTGTTAATGGGTCCCATATCTATTAATTTATAACCATATTTAACCATTTATTAGTGATTCAACCCATTAATGACCCTCAACCCATTTAATTTTTTCCATTTACCCACTAAATCAACCCATTCACCACCTCTAGGGTTATCCAATCAATTAAGTTGAGGTTTCAACATCCATCATCACAGGAAAAAACTGTGTTAAGGATCTTGCAAGCTATGTTACTTCCACTGGGATAGGGTCAATCCCAATTGCTTTTAGAGTCGGGATTGATTTCTGTGTTTCTACTGCTGGAGGTATTTTTTTTTATTTTCTTTGGAGTTGTAAATGTGGGCTGCTGCATTTGGTTTTTGTGCCTTTACAATTTGGGCAAGGTGTATACATTTTGTAGGTGTAGTATGTTCCATTGATTTGACGTAGTAATTATTTGGTCTCAAGTTATCTGGCAAAAGTCACTTTGTCATCAGGTCTTCCTTGTCTCAAAGTCAACTTGTTGTCTTTGATTATGTGGTCATGCATATTTTATTGGTCTGCTTTGATTTGGTGAATAAATATCCATGGGTCTATGTATTTCTTTCCTACTTATGATGCATCATCTCATCTGTGAGTCCCAAAAATTAGGCACGTCTTTCTACTATATCAGGAGTTCGAATCTCTGACCTCCTGATTTGTGACTACAAAACTTTTCAGTCTTTTGTGCGTCGTTAATTTCTTAATATGTCAGTTGGTCTTAAAACCTTGTTAAACGTCCATCTCTTCACTTTGCTTCGAGTTGTTACAGTTCAGGATCCATCTCAGTAAACTGCCACAGGGGTCCCAACTGCTTCATCCTAGTGTAGTAATGGACCTTTCCAGACAAACCCATAGGTATATATAGCTTGAGACCATGTAACCCATACTGGGGTTGACTTAGATACAATGCGGCACTCCTTGATCCTCATTCTAAAAAGAAACACTCCTGTTCTACCATATTTTTAGAGTTGTTCTAAAGTTAACTGGTAGTCACTTAACAACTGCTTTCCATTGCTTGAGATTATGTCTGTATTCAAATTTCTATGCATTTTGTCTGTACTCGTTTTATCTAATAGATTTTGGTTGCAGGTATCTGAAGCTTCTGTTAACAGAAATCGCAGCACTATTATTGTTCCTGCAGGAAGTGCACATGGTGAAGGTTGGGCAGCGTTCAGGAACATTTTGGGAGAAATACATGAAGCATCAAGGCTTTTCATCATGCCCAATCAGGTGTTCCCTCACCCCCCCCCCCCCCCCCCCAAATCCTACGTACTGTTTCTTGCTCATCTCCTCCCTCTCATCTTTCTCTCAGAAAACTGCCTCACTAGCTCCCTCGTCTGTTTCTTACCCTGGTTGTGTGATGTGTCAAAGCAGCAAAATGCTGAGCCCTCAGAACGGCTGGTTGGGCTTTCAGATGATGTAGGGGCCGGCTTTATATCAGGCCACAGTACTCAACCTGCCCTAGCATCTGACTTAAATGCAGACAGGTCAGTGGATTTGCCTCCATCCGATGAAATTGGTAACTTGGGGGTCTCAAAAGTCATCAGGGCTGATCAGAAGAGGTTCTTCTTTGATCTTGGGAACAACAACAGGGGGCACTTCTTAAGAATATCTGAGGTGTGGAGTTTGACGAATTTGTGATAGCTTAAATATTTGGATTGTATTACTAAACCACTTTTTGGGTTTCCCCCCCTCCCCCATTTATGAGTTGTGTAATATCATGGGTACACGCAGACAGTAATGGCATCAAATTGCAGGTGGCAGGTTCGGATCGCTCCTCTATCATTCTCCCGCTGTCGGGGCTGAAGCAATTTTATGAAATGGTGGGTCACTTTGTGGAGATTACCAAAGATCGAATCGAAGGAATGACTAGTGCCAATGTTAGAACGGTGGATCCCCCTCAAAGATGAGCCAGACGAAATTTGTTTTTGGATGCCTCGCTGTTGAAATTTGTTTTTTATTCTAGTGAGTTCCCATAGTGATCGACTTCAAGACAAATTTCACAGTTTGGTCGATCACACTAGGGTGGGGTGTAATTGTCAACACATTTTCATGGTGATTTTGTGTTCCTTGTGCCTTTCATTTATAAGTTTGAATAATATAGTCTCTCCTATTAGATCACATTTGGAGTTGCTTGTCGAGGCTTGATTTCAAACAAAGAAATATAAAGAAAATAAGCAAATAGTTCTGTAATATATTATTGCACGGACTAGTACCATTTTATTTCATTTTACTTGTAATTGTCATTTTATGCATCGTCCCAATGAGTAATGGGTGTTACGTGCAAAAGTCAAGGTGATAGGCCAGCAAATTAGATTAACTAACTAGTTAGATCTGTAGTATAAATATGTATATATAGAATGTCTTAGCTAAATGTATAGTAATAAAATAGAGGCAAAACAACTGATTTGTTCAATGTACTCATGCTTTGATTTTATTTAGTCTCTGTAGGGTTTTTTGTTTCCTTCTCAAAAATCTTCCTTTACTATTTTTAAGAGCATTAGCTTATTAAATAAGTTGACATGGAATTAAAATAAAAAGAAAAAAATATTGAAATGTAATTTTTTAAATGTGTGAAATTAAGGACAATAATGTGTTCTTAGTTAATTTGCGAATAATGAGAGTTACATAGGCGACAGGCCAGCCAATTAGATTAATTAACTAGCTAGATCTGTAGTTTATATATATACTATATACACTCCGCGCCATAAATGGCGGAATTATTCATTTAAAAAAATATATATAATTAAAAATTATTTATATCAACTGAAATTATGGGATATAAGTCTGGGATATACCACTAGTTTATACTTGTATTTATAGGATAATGTTACATTTTTTTTGTGTGTGATTAAGGAAATTAAAAAAAATTATGAGTGAAAATTTTCTGTAAATAAAATTCAAAAACCCAATTATGGGATAATATTACATATTTTTTTTTTGCCTGAATTATTTGTAAGAAAATTAAAAATTTAAATTATTAGATAATATCATATATTTATGTGTCAGAGTTAGCTTCAAAAATCAAATTATTGGATAATATCAATTTAGAATTGTTGCAATTTAATATCAATTTATATTTGTATGTGTGATATATTAATGGGACAATGTTGCATTTTTTTGTGAGTAAGGAATTAAAAAAAAAATTAAAAATTAATGTGTGAAAATTATCTGTAAATAAATTTCAAAATCCCAATTATGGAATAATATTATATATTATTGTGGATGGAAATTATTTATAAATAAAAAAATAAAAAATTTAAATTATTGGACAATATCATATATTTATGTGTCAGAGTTATCTGTAAAAATGAGATAATAAAAAATTCAAAAATAAAATTATTGTATAATATCAATTTGAAATTGCTGCAATTTAATATCAGTTTATATTTTATGGGACAATGTTACACATTTATATTTGTGTTGAATTATGGGACAATATTACATATTTTTTCTATGAGAATTAGCTGTAAAAAATTAAAGAAACCAAATTATTGGATAATTACATATTTTTATGTATGAGAGTTATGTGCAATTATGGGATAATATTAAAAAAAAAATTAGCTTTAAAAAAATTCAAAAAATTATCGTAAAAGTTATATGCAATTATATAAAAATCATATATATATATATATTTGTGGTTATTTTCATATTTTTATGGGATAATATTCAAAAAAATAGATTATTGGATAAATATAATAATAAATCAATTGTATTAAATGCTGGTTGAAAGTTGAGTTAATGTGAACGTGACACAAGACAGACTATGGTTAAAGTGTACTACGTTTTAATATATATATATATATATATATATATATATATATATAATAGATAATAGATATGAGAGTGATCCATAACCAAAGTTGTATAGGAGTAATTTTTCATCCAACCCAATCTTGTCCGTCAATTACAAGATCGAATGACTTAAAAATAAATATATTGCATAACAATTAGTATTACTACCGCACAATTGTTATGCGGTAAGCCACATAAAAAAAATTCCTATTACCTCTCATATGCAAGGGCTAAAAAAAATATTCCAATGTACCATATAACAGTTATGCGACACTTAAAAAAATTTTAGGTACCGCATAACTGGTATGCGATGCTTGAGTTTTTTTTTCCTCCTACCGTATAACAGTTATGCAGTATCCAAATTTTTTTTTGAGTACTATATAACTGTTATGCGGTATCCTTTAAATTTTTTTCCTCTTACCTTAAGCAAATTTTTGGAGGCATAACTGGGGTTGAACGCAGATTGTATTTTATACTTATCAATTATCCTAATATTTTATACTTCTCAATTATCCCTTCATGGAAAACTTTCCCATTAACCATGTATGCTAGGTAGGGTTTTACTAGTTGGTTAGGTGGAGAACTTTCCCATTAACCATGCATGTTAGTTAGAGTTTTAGCCGGTGGCTTGGGTGCTTGAGGTGCTAGCGGTATAGTTACTTGGAGCATTTATCAATTCCATATTGAAATATTCCCTTTTTGATAATAATATTTAAGAGAATTGCATATAATTATCTATGTACTTATATAGAGTATTTATAAATCCCAAATTAAATTATTTGGATAATATATATATATATATCTAATTATTTTGGATGAGTTTTAGTTTTCACCAATCTCTCATTTTGTTGAATATGAAACTTCATATTATCATCCTTAAATATATATTATTCAAATGAAGGGAAAATGGTTAATGGGAAAGTTTTCCATGAGGGGATAATTGATAAGTGTAAAATGTAATATGTGTTCAACCCCAGTTATGCCTCCAAAAATTTGTCCAAGGTAAGAGAAAAAATAAATTTAAAGGGTATCGCATAACAGTTATACGGTGGTAGGAATTTTATTTTAAAGGGTACCTACTGCATAACAGTTATGCAGTAGTAGGAATTTTTTTTTTCAAAATACCACATAACAGTTATGCTGTACATTGAATTTTTTTTTCTCTTACCGCATAAAAGTTATGCGATAGCCTGATTTTTTTTTGGGTACCACATAAATGTTATGGGTTGAATGAAAAATTTCTCCTATCTAATTTTGGCTATGGGTCACTACCTATATAAATATAAAATGTCTAGCTAAATGTAGATTATGTGTTCCTAAATAAGTGGTGAATCTCAGGGTGGAGGAATTCACTAGACTAGAGGGAGAACAATTAAGATAGCAAATGTAGGAGTGGAAAAGCGAAAGGGGAGGGCTAGAAATGAGGGGGAGACACAGAGATGTAAGTGGGATTACAAATAGACGTCGAGGCTGGCATTAATTCCATGCTATAAAAATGTGGTGATGGTGGAGGGGAAATTCCAAGCTCTAACTTGAAGAAGAGCCCCCCATCTTCTTCTTGTAAACAATAATTAAAAATAAAGAGCATAAACCCCAATAAAAACGAAAATAAAAGAGAGCATAAGATCAGTTGGGGGAAGATCAGAGCTAAAAACATTAATTTATCCCAGTAGCAGCAGGCATGAGAAGGTCTTCCAACTTGGCCGCAGCAGCAGCAACAAGATTGTTGCTGTTCCTATCGGTTGCATGGGTGGCGTTTGCCGAGGACCCTTACATTTTCATGGATTGGAAAGTCGGCTACGGGACGATCGCTCCTTTAGGGGTTCCCCAGCAAGGCATCCTAATCAACGGCCAATTCCCGGGTCCTACGATCAACTGCACCTCCAACAACAACATTGTCATCAATGTTTTCAATAATCTTGACGAGCCTCTCCTCTTCACCTGGGCCGGTATTCAGCAGAGGAAAAACTCGTGGCAAGATGGTACCCCTGGTACCATGTGCCCAATTCAGCCTGGCACAAACTTCACCTATCGATTCCAGGTCAAAGACCAAATTGGTAGCTACGTCTACTTTCCCACCACCGGTATGCTTAAGGCCGCTGGTGGGATTGGTCCCATCAACATCCATAGTCGTGCCCTCATCCCAATCCCCTTTGACAACCCTGTCGACGAGTACAACGTCCTTGCCGGGGACTGGTACAATAAGGGTCATAAGTCCCTCAGGAGGATCTTGGATAATGGCCGCTCCATCGGCAGGCCCAACGGCGTCCACGTCAACGGCAAGTCTGCTACGGTTGATGACAGAGCTGCCGCTGAGCCCATGTTCACCATGGAGGCAGACAAGACTTACAGATACAGGCTATGCAACGTTGGGATGAGAACCTCTCTCAATTTCAGGTTCCAAGGCCACCCAATGAAGCTGGTTGAGTTGGAGGGCTCCCACACCATCCAGAACCTTTACGATTCCCTTGATATCCACGTGGGACAGTGCATGTCCGTGTTGGTGACGGCTGATAAGGACCCTAAGGATTACTACTTGGTGGTCTCCTCCAGGTTCACCAAGCAGCCCTTCAACACGGTAGCTATAGTCCGTTATGCCAACGGCAACGGCCCTGCATCCAAGGAGCTTCCAGCACCGCCACCGGAGAACACCGTGGGAATTGCCTGGTCGATCAATCAGTTTCGCTCGTTCAGATGGAACCTGACAGCCAGCGCTGCCCGCCCCAACCCACAAGGGTCGTATCACTACGGACATATCAACATCACGCGCACTATCAGGCTGGCCAACAGTAGGAACAGTGTGGAAGGAAAGCTCCGGTTTGGGATCAACGGAGTGTCTCATGTGGATGTCGAGACTCCATTGAAGCTAGCAGAGTACTTTGGAAAATCCCAGGAGATGTTCAAGTACGACATAATTGGGGACGAGCCCCCAGCAGACCTGAAGAAGGTGACGGTGTCACCCAACGTGTTGAATGCAACCTTCCGTAACTTCGTAGAGATCATATTCGAGAACAACGAGAAGACCATCCAGACATGGCACCTGGACGGCTACTCCTTCTTCGCCGTTGGCATGGATAGCGGGAAGTGGAGCCCGGAGAAGAGGAAGAACTACAACCTGGTGGATGGAGTGAGCAGGCACACCAGCCACGTGTATCCAAACTCCTGGGCGGCCATCATGACCACCCTGGACAATGCTGGTATGTGGAGCTTGAGGTCCGAAATGTTGGAGAGGTTTTACCTCGGACAGCAGATGTACGTGAGCGTTCTCTCCCCGGCATGCTCTCTTAGGGACGAGTACAACATTCCTGACAACACCCTGCTCTGTGGCATTGTCAAGGCCTTGCCCATGCCTGCTCCTTACACCCTTTAAATTCTTAACTTCAAAACAAACTAATTCACTCTCCCTCTCTATCCTTGTTATTATTTTATTAATTAATTATTCTTCCAACTAGCTAGTATACATCAATTTGACAAGATGATGATGATGGAAGAGATGATAATGATGTTTGTATTAATTTGTAACTAAGGGGCTACTGGGATGAAATATATTCAATGGCTTTGCTCTTAGTACATGTTTCAACCCTTATCAAATATTTGCGGGTCTCCTATTTCATTAATTTTCTTTGTGCCCCCACCCCAAACCCTAAAATCGTTATTTAGAATCAAACAGAAGCCCTTTTAATTAATTGGGTTTCTTTTGTTCCTTACAAGAGTCTAAATTTCGGTATGGAACTGTACTTAACTACTGATCTCCAACTACCAGGACAAATAGTCTAATGCATGGCTATCAGACGTACCTTGTAATTTCCTTGATAAAAAGTACCACCAATCATATTAAGGTTACAAATATATATGTGAGGATAATTCACAGCTTTTGTTGGTCGTGAGACTATTCCCAATCAATCTACCCTTGTACTGTCCAAAATAAAAGACAAATTAATTCTTTTTTATAAATTGTCTGGAAAAAAATCTTGTGGATAGAGAATAATTGATTATGCCTAAGGGACAGTGTCAAAACCTTCTTTGAAAAAAAGCAATTACGCATAAACATTTTGTCGTTTTGTTTTTTTGTGATGCACTTTTCAATTAAGATTAACAATAATTCTCTTAGGCGGTGTGGTTACGTCTGAATCTGACCAAATAAATCATTCAGACTATTTGTTTTACATTTTTTAAAATTTGAATGCGTCTGAATAAGTCTGAACGATTCAGTCTAAATATTGTGGCTGAATCAGAAAAAAATAGTGTTGAATGATATTTTTACTTACATTTTCTTAGTCAAATTTTATTATGTACAAATTGCTTTTGATTTTTCTTTAACAAATTAGTAACAAATTTAATTTATGTTGTTATAATCTTTTGTTTTGATTTTATGGTCCAATAAAATGTTATTAATATTTTTAATTTTTTTTCAAAAATTATATTACTAATAGTATACTCCATTCAAGATTGTTCAAAAGCTTATATATTTGTTTGAGTCATAATTGAATTCTATATGTTTGTTTTATTATTTATTTAAATGCATGCACATGTGTGTTAATCCCGTTGTTGTTATTTATTTTATTATTTATTTAAATACATATATGTATAAAAAAATATTCTACTAATATAATTTGTTTATTATCTGTTATATCACTATGAGAGGTAAAAAATTACTACTAACTTTTTAATATATTAAAAGTAAAAATACTTATAACCAGAAGGAAAAAAATTTAATATAAAGTATTTTAAAGTATGAATATGAAAAAATAAACTAAACAATTTAAAATACTACCTCCACCTTAATATTTTAAAAAATAAGTATGATTTTTTTTATACATATTTTGGATTAAAATAAAAAATATTATCATTCAGTTACTTCAGACGAATCAGTTAACAAATAGCTTTTTTCATTCAGTATTCATTTTCAATCAGACCTTTGTTTTATTCGGTTCGTTCAATTATTCAGAACTTTTCATTCAGTTTTTATCAAACAACCCCTTAGTCCTGACAAATACTCCCTTCTTTTCATTATATAGGTCATTTTAGAAGTTTTTTTTTTCTCCATAATATAAGACGTTTTACATATATCTAAGAGAAAAAATCTAAGCATTTACTATTTTATCCATAATGATGGAATAATTGAGAGAATGCGTAATTAATTAGTGCATAGATAGTAATAAAATTTCAAATCAATATTAATTACTTAACATTAAAATTAATAAAAAAATTTAATATGTGTGATTATTTTTTAAACTACTTATATAATAGGAAAGAGGGAGTAAGATTTATTGGTTCGGTGTAAAAGGGGGTGATTTGACACAATCCTTTTGTACATACATAAAAAAAAGTAAATAAGTAATACCGTTGAATACAACACATGGAATTATGGAAAGACTCTTTCTCGTTATAAGGTGGCTAATTCATTGTAAAGATCAATAAGACAACAAGAATGACACGCTAATTATAGAACATGAATTTGAGACGGACTATTAAAGAAAAGAAAAGAAAAGAAAGATGCCCTGTCTTTTAGCTCATTGTCTACGTGGAGTATCCTTAAGTTTCGGTCTGGTAGAGTAGTCTGGGATACTTTACCTACATCCCATTTTTTGAGAAAAAATATAAGTAGTACCAAGTTTCCAAAATATAAGATGTTTTTGAAGACATAGGGAAGGAGTGTTTAATTAGGATGAAACTCAAGGTCAAGGGTATGGAGATTATTATGAAATAGTTGAATTTATATATCATCGTTTTGTTAATCGTCATTCTTTAAACTCCTTATATGTCTCCAGATACAAAATCGTATTGGATAACATATTCGATTTCTATACAAGGCAGGCACATTTGCATTTTACAAATTTTAACCTAAGGGTGTAAAGGTGAACTTGGGTGTTAAAAGTAAAGATTCTATGTATGGTGGTTTGGTACAGTTGCAGTACTCAGATCTTTGAAGGATCAGTGGCACAACACACCACCAAGCTGGGCGAAGTCGGATGATCCTTGTGGAGACTCATGGGAAGGCATCACCTGCGATAAGTCAAGGGTGACTGCACTGTGAGTATCTTTTATCTCTCTCCCCATCTATATATATATATATACTGATCATCAACTATAAATGCACAAATCTATGCTAAAAATTCATATACTTGCATATGCCCTTACAAATATCTTTATAATATGTATAATTAGGGGCTTATCAACTATGGGACTCGTAGGCAAACTAAACGGTAACATTGGGGGACTCTAACCTTGTGAGTACTTCTGTTACTCTTTGCTCAGAGTTACGCCAAACAAAACAGCAGTATAACTGTTTCGAGAAATTAAATACTATTATTTTCATTTTAATTTTGGGCAAACTTGTTCAGTAGATAATTATATGTACATATCTCTGTTGCAGGGACCTATCATTCAACAAAGGCCTGACAGGTTCCCTCTCTCCGCGGTTGGGAGATTTGAAAAATCTGAATATATTGTATATGTCCAGTTTCCACATACTAAATTCTTTTGCTTATCTATGTTTTTTGTTCCAGTCATCCTGATTCCAGTTAGAAATACGTGTCTGTATATCTATAATACATATTACTGTATAATCAGCATGTTTTTCTTTTGTTATGTATATTATAATATACTTTCAGAATTATGGCTGGCTGTGGCTTCACTGGTGTTATTCCAACTGAAATGGGAACTCTTTCAGAGCTATCCTTCTTGTAAGAACTGCTATCGAGTCTTTGACAAAAATAATGGTCTTCACTCGTAATAGAATTATACTCCTATATAGGAGTGATCTTCTTGACTATAGATCCACTACTTTTCTTTGGCAGAGCTCTGAATTCTAACAACTTCACTGGGGAAATTCCTCCTTCTTTGGGCAATCTCTCCAAACTCTACTGGTTAGACATGGCAGATAATCAGTTCACAGGATCTCTCCCTGTTTCAACATCCACTGCCCCAGGCTTGGATCTCCTTAAAAATACAAAACACTTGTGAGTAGTATTTATTGGTTTACTCATACTAGTAGTTTTCAATCCACATTTCTTTGTATTGCGCGCGACTTTTCATTATTGCTCAAAGCCTGATACTGTCCAATTTATATATGCATTTGCAGCCATTTCAACAAAAACCAGCTTTCTGGATCAATTCCCAGCAAACTTTTCAGCTCTGACATGGTATTAATACACGTGTAAGTTGAGAGTTGAGACCCAAGTATATAGGGCCGGGTACTTATATTATCTTCGTTAATATATCCTATTCCAACTCCCTGTGCTTAATTTATGCAATGACAGACTGTTTGACGGAAACCAGTTATCAGGGAAAATTCCCAACACAATTGGATACGTTCAGACACTCGAAGTTCTGTGAGCGGTCTTTGCCACCTTAAACTACCTCCTTCATCCTTTCAGATAAATTCCTCTTTATCACACATTATTTCATGTGCAACAGTGGGCTAGATAGGAATGCTCTGACAGATGCTGTCCCATCAAACCTCAAAAACCTCACAAATGTCATTGAATTGTGAGTACTTCTTTTGAATCCAATGTAAAATTTAACGTCTCGAGTGATTGACTGGGATGTATTGTATTATCTCATTCTCTTGCCTTTTGTTGCAGTAACTTAGCCCACAACAACCTCTCTGGCCCTTAACCAGACTTGGGTGGAATGGACTCCCTAAATTATGTGTACGACATTTCATGGGAAATTAATGGAATCAAATTTTGTTCACTCACAATCTGCGTCTTTGTTAGAGTGAAACTTTTTTGATGTGGTTCTTCTATGCAGAGACTTGAGCAACAACTCCTTTCAACAATCAGAAGCTCCAGCATGGTTCTCAACTTTACCATCGCTTACAACTTTGTGAGTCTTCAGTAATAGCCTGATCTGAAATCTGAGAATTTGTTTAAGAGTACTCTTATGTGCACTAATAGAGAGAAACAGTACATGGATCCAATTCAGAAACTTTATCCCTAATTTCAATAGTGGGACTCGCATACTTTTTTCTCTCAACTATTGTGCACATATAATAATTCACAACTGTTAGCGAAGAGTTAATGCAAATAAAATTATTCTTTTGTACAAACTTCATCACTAATTTGAATAGTTGGACTCTTGTACTTTTTTTTTCTCTGTTAGTTCACATAAAATTATTCTTTGTATAAACTGTTGATCCATCTTATGCGGAGTTCTGGTGCGATGCTCAGGGTTATTGAATAGGGGTCGCTTCAAGGGGTGGTGCCACAACAACTTTTTAATTTCCCACAAATACAACAAGTGTAAGCTCAAATATAACACTAACAGGCCATTTGCAGTTCTATATGTAATCCATAAAAGGGAGGAAAATCAAAATTTTGATTCTCTTAAATAATTTGTCACAGGAAACTGAGAAACAATGCTTTCAATACGTTAAATATGAGTATCAGCGTTAGCCAGCAGCTGCAGCTTGTTGACTTGCTGAACAACCAGATATCCTCAGTAACACTAGGTTCTTCTGGATACAAAAATACATTAATATGAGAGTTCATGACTCCTAAAAATTAATCCAGCCCATGTAAACAATAAAGTATATTTTAATTATTTCATCCAACCTTTCTTTGTTTGTCTGATTCTTTAGGTTGATTGGAAACCCTGTATGCACCAATACTCTCCCACATACGGAGTTCTGTCAGCTTCAACAACAAACCTCAAAGCCGTACTCTACCATCGTAGCTAATTGTGGCAGCAAATCATGTGTTTCTGGTCAGAAGCTAAACCCTCAGAGTTGTGACTGTGCTTATCCATATGAAGGGACATTGTACTTCAGAGGTCCCTCTTTCAGGGAACTGTCTAATGTTAATACGTTTCATTCTTTAGAAATGAGTCTGTGGATGAAATTGGGCCTCACTCCAGGTTCGGTTTCTTTGGATAACCCATTCTTCAATATTGATGACTATCTTCAGCTGCACCTGGAGCTCTTTCCGTCAACTGGAAAATATTTTAATAGGTCTGAGATTCAGAGGATTGGTTTTGCTTTTAGTAGTCAAACTTACAAGCCTCCTCAAGAGTTTGGGCCCTATTATTTTATAGCATCTCCTTATGCGTTCCCAGGTATATAGATATAGATGAACGTGTTCCTATAAAAATTTGTTATCCAGGGAGTGAATGAAGAAATTACTTAAAAGTTACAAAAATGGTTCAGGCGAACGTGGGGCAACATCTATAAGCTCGAGTGTGATTGCGGGAATAGCGAGTGGCTGCGCCATTCTGGTCCTGGTGCTGGTTGGACTAGGGATATATGCTATTCGGCAAAAAAGACTTGCTGAGAGGACCGTTGAATTAAGTAAACCATTTGGTAATTCTCAGTCTGTCTGTCCGACTTTGAAAACTGCTAGCGGGAATTAATTAATATTGCATTTGTTGTACTCAAAGATGGATATAATTAAGCAAGCATTTTCTTTGATTGCTCATTTCCTTAAGCTTCTGTCATTCAGCATCTAGGGCTCCTAGTGGCAAAGACAGTGGAGGTGCACCACAATTAAAGGGAGCTAGATGGTTCTCTTATGATGAGCTCAAGAAGTGCACCAAAAGCTTCTCTGAAATTAGTGAGATTGGGCCTGGAGGGTATGGCAAGGTATACCGTCAAGTCAAAGTCCTTGTTGGGCAAATTTAAGTTTTTGAGGCAAATTTAAGTTTTTGAGGCTGGAACTTATTTTTTTCTTATTTCATAAATAAGGTCTACAGAGGAATGCTCCCCAGCGGGCAAGTTGTCGCAATCAAAAGAGCTCAGCAAGGTTCTATGCAAGGTGGGCTTGAGATCAAGACTGAAATTGAGTTGCTTTCACGAGTTCATCACAAGAACCTTGTTGGCCTAGTGGGCTTCTGTTTTGAACAAGGAGAACAGATGCTGGTTTATGAGTTCATGCCGAATGGAACTCTTAGGGAGAGCTTGTCAGGTAAGCTTACTTTCACTCCAAATAGTAGATATTGTTAAAATTTATAAACATATCGACTTTTGTTGCTAGTAGAGTAGACAGATCATTCAATTACCCATGCCTTTGTATTAATTTATAGAATATGTTATTGTATCTACTCGCAATAATAATCAAGTATGTTTTTATTAGCAATAAATAGGACTGTTAGTGACTTGCCTGTCTGTAAATCCAGACGCTTTTTCAAATCAAGACACAGAGACATCTGAACTATGCACGAGCCATACCTAAACTATGCTCAAATTTCCACCTTAAAACACATTGCCGTTGGACTTTTTGACATATGAACAATCATTGTAGTGATGGAAATTTTAAAAAAAATATATAGATTTTAACGTAAATAATTTTTTCTCAAAGTCTAACCAATTACCCGAAAAGAAAATTGAAACCTTTTTAAAATGTTGACACTAAAGTAACACTGGCACTCAAATTCGGTTAACGGAATTCCTGTCCATGTTCCTTTCAGGACAAAGAACTTTTTATAATTAGTTTACTTCATAACTTCCAGGAATATATCTCTTAAAATAAATATGATTTAGCACCGTAGGTTAAATAGTATTCAAATTTATTTGATATAACCCTCATCCCATGCCTCCTGTTGTAACATTTTAGTACTCGATTATTTATTTATTATTTTATTTTATTTTTATGTATCGTGCACTACAGCGAAATCGGGCATTCATCTAGACGGGAAGAGGAGACTTCGCAATGCTCTGGGTTCAGCCAGAGGACTAGCTTATCTACATGATCTCGCGAATCCTCCAATAATCCATAGAGATGTGAAATCCACCAACATACTGTTGGATGAAAATCTAACAGCAAAGGTCGCAGATTTTGGCTTGTCTAAGTTAGTCTCAGATAGTGAAAAAGGACACGTCTCAACTCAAGTTAAAGGCACATTGGTGAGTATTACTGAACCTGCTACTTCTAGCATTACAAAAGGTCGCCTATTTTTTTTTGGAAATTACTCCCTCCGCCCATAAAAGGAGTATCATTTGAGTTTGACTCTAGTTAATTTGCGGAATCCTAAAATACAAATTGTGATATAAATTTACTTTAATATTGAATATAACAATTTTACAATGTGGATGTATGCTATATTTGTTAGTAATTGATCCGGGTTGGACCCGTGGATCATGGACATCCACTTGGGTACAGATATTGGATAATCCAATTTGTATTGGAAGAGTCTCATATCACTTTGAAGTATTTTAGATAATACTTGATATGGTCAGGACTCTATATGAGATAACTCTCCTGATTTAGTCAGTAGTAGACTTATCCCATATTAATATGTATTCATCGTTAAAAATAGTGATACGCTTACATTGTGTAGGGCTAAGGAAAAATAACGTGTTATTTTTTCCATACAGTTTTTCTCTTTAATACTCTCTCTCTAGTATTTTCAAGCTTCCATCAATTAGCTTGGGTGTACTTGGTGTGAACACTTGAGTTAGTTCGCATATGCCGTTGCTTGTAACAACTCTCTATTGGCGAGAAACGTTCGTGAGAAGGTTCGTAGTAGTTAGGTTCGTAGTAGCTGTGTTCGTGGTGTTGCTCGTAGATTTGGCATTCCGGTTCAACCGCTTCCGCTACGTGGATACTAACCTATTCATATGTAAGTTGATATGTGTTTACGTGTTAGTTTTCAATAATTCTAACAATATTTAATCATTCTAAATACAGCAGACATGTACTCAATTTCCCCAGTTCACATTTTATCAAACAACTTTGGTCCATAACATAAAATACTCTTAAAAATTGTAAAACAATGAGATAAAGGGTTTGTAAATTAGTTTTGGAAGAAATTTTTTCGAATTGAAGAGTTTGGGTTGGCTTCGAATCAAAGAGTCAGTATAGGAAGATGAAGAGAGAGTTTGGCGTTGAGGCAGGTAGCAATTCATTAGTTGTAGAAGAGAGAACTTAGTTCATTAGTTGAGGCTGGTAGCACTTCATTAGTTGAGGCTGGTAGCAATTCATTAGCCTTGGAGATGTTTATGGTACAAGTGTCCTCCAATATTTTGCTTGATATTATCATACTATTTAGTAGCAACTAAATTTATTTATACATTTATTTTATTAAAAATATACATAAATTCAACATATCCCCCTGTTGGGATAGGATTTGCCCGACCCGGAATTCATGTGGGCTAGGTGTTAATGTTGGGTCGGGTTCATATTTTGGTTATGAACAGTGCAGTGGGGGGTTCTGCTGGGATTGGGCTCGGAGATGGGTGGCCCAATTCGCGGTTGGTAATTCTTGCACGGCTTGGGAAGGTTAAGGTTGAATCCTGTTAGGAATCCTTTTCCTATTTTCGTGGAAGTCAGACGCGTGATTAGGAAAGGTTTCTATTGATGATAAGGATAATCCAAAGGTGGTTTGGATTGAGGTACCTTACTCCTTTGTGGACTCTGGGGATGACATGCACTATAAATATTAGCCATTAGCTCCTGGATTACGGTACACACTTTTATATCTTACACAGAACTATAATAATTCCAGCATTGTTGTTCTCTATTGTAACGCTTTTGGCCTGTTACTTACTCTTACACCGGAGCATCCCCGGACGGCCCAAGCTGTCGCTAGTTTTGGGGGTGTCTAACGGTTTTGTGGGTGCAGGTGCAGGTGCTTTGGTGATTTTTCACGTGCTCACAAAATCAGGTGTTAACATTGGCGCTAGAAGGAGGGCTTTTCTGTGTAAACGGAAATCATTGTTCACGAGAGTTGAGGTATAATCTCGTTTGATAATTGAAGCAAACAATTATGGTGCAGATTGAGCAAACTGGTTCGTCGGGGGGGAAGTCAACTCATGCTGTTAAGGGTTCGGTGAAGGATCGTTTGGGGCCTGGCGGTGGAAGGTCTGCATCGAAAGGGACCCTGTCAGACACGTTGAGGCGTAGATTGGACTTTTCTTCGGACACGAGGAACGGGGGGTCTCGTAGGAGTACCCACGGTGGGGCGCACAACACGATTGACCAGTGGGAAACCATCCGAAAGAGGAAAGTCCAGGAGGCTCAGGATGCTATGCAAGTTCTGCAGATGCAGCAGCAAGACTTGGAAAACCTGTTGTTGAAGTTGGAAGGGGACAAAGAGCGACGGACTGCGGGGGGAAGATCCAGGGAGTCCACCCCCCAGAGTCGCCATCGGAGAAGGAGAGTCAGCATATCCCCTACCGTACAAACGAAGGAGACTGCCGACACCACCTGAAGGGAAATTAAGGTTCAGTAACCGCCATACTGCTGTTCGGGGGCCTCATGATGGCTCCCTGAGGAATAAATCAGAAACTTTTGAGAGCCGAACCAGGAGCGGCTACGATCGTAGCCATCGAGAAGACCCAAGGGGGGGTCGGTCTGGTTCGAAAAGCGACCGCCATCGGGAATATCCGAGGCAGGGTCGATCGGGTTCTGGAGGTGACCGCTATCGGGATGAGTCGAGGCGGGATCGGTTTGATTCGGAAGGTGACCGCTATCGGGATGATTCGAGGCGGGGTCGGTTTGATCCAAAAGGTGACCACTATCGAGAGGATCCGAGGCGGGGTCGATCTGGTTTGGAAGGTGATCGCCATCAGGAGGATCCGAGGCAAGTACGGTCTGGTTCGGGAGGTGACCGCCATCGGGAGGATCCGAGGCCGAGTCATCCGAACAATCTTGAGATCGAACGTCACGAGAATAATGGTGGTCAGGTAGTTGAAGACCCAGTAAAAGAGCCTTTACAGCAGGGCCCAGCTCCTACTGATCCTCTGATGGAAAGGCTAGCGGAGATGGAACGAATGATAGCTGAGGTGAAACCAGGAGCGGTGACGTTAAGCAGCAAGTCGCCCTTCTCGCCAACTATTAACCAGGAGAAAGCAGACCCCAAAATGAAGTTGCCACCTTTGGATACGTATGATGGCACAGGGGATCCATTTGACCACACCAATGGATATGAGATAGTGATGGGTTATTTCAATCACTCGGAAGAAGGGATGTGCAAAATCTTTGTGACTACGCTTACGAAGGCGGCAAAACAATGGGTGCTGTCCTTGCCCCCGGGTTGCATCAACTCATGGAAAGAACTCACCGACAAGTTCCATGAATGATTCGGAAGTAATAAAAGGAGAGGGAAGCTTACCGCTTCGTTGATACAGATCAGGCAAAGGAGTAATGAATCCTTGGCACAGTATGTACAGAGGTTCAGGGATGCTGTTGGGACTGTGGCGGAGCTCAATGTGACTCAGGCCTTGGGATTCTTCACCACCGGGTTGAACGTTAGCCGATCTAAGAAATTACTGAAAAATATCATGTTCAACCCTCCTAAAGATTTGGCCGACGCCTATGAGAGAGCTGAAAAATTGATATCGATAGAGGAAGCCATGAACAACCTTACACCGGCACAGGAGATGACAACTCGCCCCAAGGGGGAAGGATCCAAGCCTGGGGTGTGGGATCGGATTGGTCCAAAAACAGCAGTACCACCTCAGTCCGAGAAACTGTCGTTCCGTCCGAAACAGGCACAGAAGGTATATACTCCACTGAACACGGACAGGGTACTCATTTTGGACGAGATAAGAGGAAAACCATGCTATAAATCGCCGCCACCAATTAAAGGGGGAGATCGGAGATTCTACTGTCATTACCACCAGGACCGGGGCCACCCTACAGGGAGGTGCAAAGTGCTGAAGGAGATGATCGAAAGAAATGTACAGAAAGGTGAACTGGTTCAGTATGTGACTGGTCGGCAGGCTCTGAAGGGAAATCAGCCGCCCACCCAGGAGAGGGGTCCGCAGAGAAGAGTCGTTGATGTCATCTCTGGGGGAACCTTCCAGAGGCAAGGTGGCAAGAAACGGCTAGCCGGACTTGATGAGGTCATGACAGTAGACCGTCCAATAAAAGTGGAAAAGCCATTCCCGGGGACTGTGATTTCTTTCACCGACGAAGATTACCCTCTCGATGCCGTAGAACCACATGAAGGGGCTTTAGTCATCACGGCCCAGGTCGGCCCAGTCGATATGAAACGGATGATAATTGACAACGGTTCTTCGGTCGATGTCTTATATAGCCATGCATATCAGAGGATAGATTTACAATGTGTGAGAATGGAGGTGGGTTTCGAGGCTCCCCTGTATGGATTTGGCAATGAACAAGTTCCCGTGGTCGGGACGGTTGAGCTACCGGTAGTGTTCGGAACTCCTCCGAGACAGAGGCAGGTTATGGTGAAGTTTTTTGTGGTACAAGTGGATTCGGCTTATAATGCCATCTTAGGTCGAACCACCTTATCGGCCCTTCAGGCAGTGACCTCGATCCCGCATTTTAAGATGAAGTTTCCTATTGCTAATGGGGTCGGGGAAGTGGTGGGCGACTTGGATATAGCCCGAAGGTGTTATCGACATACGCTCACATCATCTTCAGTAGGGGTCAGTAAGTTCAAATAAACAATGAGGGTGGATGTGGAGCCTTTTACAGAGGGGGCTACTGAACCCTTGGCTCTACTTGCCGAGGAAACCGAAGACGTTAAGCTGATACCAGGCAATCCCCTGAAAGTGGTGAAGATTGGTGCCGGGTTACAGGATCCGGTCAAGAAGGAATTGGTAAAGCTGCTTCAGACATATGCCGATATTTTCGCCTGGACACCCAACGACATGCCCGGATTAGCTAAAGAAGTGGTTGTCCATCGGCTGTCGGTTGATTCAGAAAGGAGACCAGTTCGACAGAAGAGGAGGATCTTCGCACCCGAAAGGCAGAAAGTAATTGATGACGAGATCGGAAAACTTTTGGAAGCTGGTATAATTCAGGAGATTGAGTACCTGGAGTGGTTGGCCAATGTGGTGCTGGTCAGGAAACAGAACGGGAAGTGGAGGGTCTGTATTAACTACACAGACCTCAATAAGGCGTACCCAAAGGATCTCTATCCCCTTCCTCATATTGATCAATTAATTAATGCCACGTCGGGAAACGCAATACTCAGCTTCTTGGATGCGTTCTCAGGATATCACCAGATTCTGATGGCAGAAGAGGACATCCCAAAGACAGCCTTTATAACTCATCGGGCGACTTATGCTTATAAGAGGATGACGTTCAGGTTAATCAATGCAGGCGCCACTTATCAAAGGATGATGAATCTGGTGTTCGAGAAGCAGATCAGAAGGAATATGAAGGTTTACGTGGATGACATGATAGTCCGAAGTGTCAAAGTGCAAGATCACCTAAAGGATCTAGAGGAATGTTTTCAAACGGTCAGAAGTTATAACATGAGGCTGAATCCTACCAAGTGCACTTTTGGTCTGGGTTCGGGAAAATTTCTGGGATACCTGGTTAGCAGAAGGGGCATAGAGGCTAATCCGGAAAAGATCAAGGCCATACTGGATATGAGATCTCCCCAGACTATTAAGGACGTGCAAAGGCTGACCGGAAGGATTGCTGTGTTAAGAAGGTTCATGTCTCGGTCGACAGAAAGGTGTCTCCCTTTTTTTGACACTCTGAAGGGCCCAAAGAATGAAAAAACTTTTAAATGGACTTCTGAGTGTGAGGACGCCTTTCAAAACGTAAAGAGATATCTGATGACAGTCCTTTCGCTGCAAAAACCGAAGCCTCGAGAGTCGCTTTATCTTTATCTGGTAGTAAGTTCTTTGGCAGTGGGAGCGATACTAGTTCGGGAAGAGGATGGTAGGCAGACCCCTGTGTATTACGTCAGCCATGCTTTGAGGGACGCTGAGACTCGCTAGCCGAATTTGGAGAAGTGTGTCTATGCTCTGGTAATTGCAAGTAGGAAGCTCAGACACTACTTTCAAGGTCGGATGGTGGTCATCTATACGGATTAGCCATTAAAGAAAGTACTTCATAAGCCGGACACGTCAGGTCGATTGATAGCATGGGCAGTAGAGTTGAGTCAGTTTGTCTTGGAGTACAAGCCTCGGACGACAATTAAAGGACAGACCTTGGCTGATTTCATAGTAGAATGCATGTTTTCTGAGGAGGATGTAGAACTGAACTCTGGTGGTCAGGTTGAGTTGCTATCCAAGGAACAGTTCTAAACGTCTTTTTCGTGGACCTTGTACGTGGATGGTTCGTCTTCGGCTGATGTAAGTGGGGCAGGGATGATCCTCGCTAGTCCTGAGGGTTTCCGGGTTCAGCAGGCGGTACGGTTTCTGTTCAAGACTACTAACAATGAAGCCGAGTATGAGGCCATTTTAGCAGGATTGAGGTTGGCTCGGAGCTTGGATGTCCGGCGTATCATCATCTTCAGTGATTCACAGTTGGTGGTTAAGCAGATCACAGGAGAGTATGAAGCCAGGGGGGATAGGATGGCTAAATATTTGGCGGAAGTAAAGATGTTACTCCATCAGTTTGACTCATACTCCCTTCAAGGTGTGGGTCGAGAAGATAATACGGTTGCTGATGTCCTATCCAAGTTGGCTGCTACACAGGCAGAGTCCCTTACCGGGTAGGTATATCTGGAAGTACTAAAGGAGCCTAGCATCCCGAAAAAGGAAATTAAATGTTTAATGGAAAGAGAAAATTGTTGGATGACACCGTATATAGAGTACTTGACCGATGGAAAATTACCGTCGGATAAGCTGTTGGCAAGAAAGATCAAATACAGGAGTTCTTACTTTTGTTTGATTGATAGAGACTTGTATCGTCGGACATATTCAGGTCCTCTGGCAAAATGTTTAGTTCCGACAGAAGCGGTCTATGCTCTACAGGAGGTCCATGAGGGGATCTGTGGTGATCACATGGGGGCTAAGTCGCTGGCATGCAAGTTGGTTCGACAGGGTTATTACTAGCCGACCATGTTTCAAGAGGCGAAAGGTTACGTGCAAAGGTGTCCAAAGTGTCAGCTCAACAGTTCTGTACCACATAAGCCTTCCGAGGAGCTGTCATCTGTGCTATCACCTATCCCTTTTGCGGTATGGGGGGTTGACTTGGTCGGTCCAATGCCAAAAGGAAAAGGGCAAATGGCTTACATGATTGTTACCATTGATTATATGACAAAGTGGGTTGAGGCGAATCCACTTCGAAGGATTGTTGCGAAGGATTGCATACAATTTCTGAAGGAATATGTGGTATATCGGTTCGGCATTCCAATGGTTTTGGTATCAGACAATGGGTTGCAATTCGTGGGATCGGACTTTGAAAAATTTCTGGAAGAGTTGGGTATTCAGCATCGGAGGGTATCAGTGGCACACCTTGAAGCTAATGGGCAAGTCGAAGTGACTAATAGAACTCTCCTCAACGGGATCAAGAAGAGGTTAGATGGGGCCAAAGGGCGATGGCCAGAAGAGTTACCAAGTGTTTTATGGGCGTACCGAACGACCCCTCGGTCTACTACTGGAGATTCTCCCTTTCGGTTAGCTTATGGGACTGAAGCCTTAATTCCTGTGGATGTGGGGTCGCCTTCGTTCAGAAGGGTTACCTTTAGAGAAGCTTACAATGATCAGGGACTGAGGTTGAATCTTGATCTGGTGGATGAGGTCAGGGATGCTGCGGTTTTCCTATTGGCAGCTTATCAGCAGAGGACGACAAGACACTATAACAGAAGAGTCAGGCAAAGAAGGTTTGACGTCGGGGATCTAGTCCTTCGGGAAGCTGAGGCCTCCACTCCTCTGGAAACGAGAAAGTTAATGCCGACGTGGGAGGGGCCTTATGAGGTCATTGAGGTTGTCAAGCCAGGTACTTATCGATTGAAGGATATGTCAAGAGCCGAATTCAAAAATTATTGGCACGCCGCTCGGCTGAGGAAGTACTATCAGTCATTGCCCGTAGTAATTCGAAGATCACTTCAGTTAGGTTTAGTTGCTTTCATTTTATTACTTTTAGGGTTCGGTAGTTTGTTATCAGTTCGTGAGGATATTTAAACTTGTTTTAGAAAGTTAGGGGTTCATATTATATAAAGTGCTGGTGTCTGTTCAGATGCAAAATGTAATATTTGGTAGACGTCAATGAAGCAAGATATTTTTCATTCGAACTTATTGCATTTACATATATGAACAAAAAGTACATTAAGCTAATGGTTGAGGGGGATCTACAAGGGAGGCTTCAGGATCGGGGATTTGTGCGTCTTCGGTAGGGGTCTGATCCTCTTGGGGTTTTTGACCTTTGGGAGGAGTTTGGACAGAAGGAGGCGGTTCGGTCGTGGGAGGTTGCTGGATCAGATCTGTTGTCTGATTTTCTGGGTTTTGTTGATTGGGCGTTGGGCTCGGCTCCCTGGGTGGGCTTGGTTGATTGGGAGAGTTGGTTGTCGGTTGGTTGATTGGGAGAGTTGGTTGTCGGTTCTTCTTGATCTGACATGTCTTCATCCGAAGAGAAGCCCAGGGTGATGGGATTGACTCCAGCTTGTGCCACCAGGCTCTTGGCATATAGATACCCCTTGGAGTACTGGTCCATTACTGCCTCTGTCAGCTCCTTGGATTTCCTATACTCCTCAATTATTACTTTTTTGGTGTCTTCGAGTGGTTGAGAGGCTTGGGCCTTGAGCTGTTCGATCTCTTCTGTGAGGAGTTTGTTCGTTGCAGTGGTGAGGCTGATGGACTCGTTTTTCTCATTCAAGTCTCGGGTCAGCTGCAGAGATTTCTGATAGAGGTCTTGGTTCTGCTTCAGAAGCTCTTTTGATTTCCTGGTTCTGTTTTCTAGCTCTTGAAGTAGGTTGATTCTTTCTGTGGCAATGTCGGTCAGTTTTGCCTCCAGGGATTGGTTCTGATGAGTTTGTTCTGCCAGTTGACTCTGAACACTTTGGAGTAAGGCGTCGGTGGCGTTCGCATGAGTGAGGTGTTATTTTGATGTGCTTCTCGAGGAACTGACCGTGTTCTTTTCTGAGATTGTCGTCTTCTTCATGAAGTTGGTTGTGGTCGGCTTTGAGTTGATTCAGTTCGGCTTGAAGTCTGGAGATGGTGTTAGTCTGTTCCGCTTGGGTGTTCTGTAGGTTACGTAGGCGGCTAAACCCTCCAAGTGTCTGCAAAAGATAAGTAGGTTATTGCTTAAGGTTTTGGTAAGTATTGATAATTTTACTGAAAGTATGGTGTTTACCTGTCCGAGGTGGAGCATAGTTTTGGTCAGCAGCGCTTGGGGGTCTGTGCTGGGGTAATGCGGATCATCGGCAGGGAGGTTGAAGAAGCGAAACAGGTCTTCAGGGATGTAGGAGTTGGGTTCGGTGGGGAAGAATGAGAGTTGGGAGAACAGGGGGATAGGAATGTTGGGATAAGATCTCTCCTGTTAGGAAGTTGAGGCTCTGGGCTCATGTTTCTTCCTTGTGGATGGGGTTGGAGAGTGGTCAGACTCGATCTCTATGGGTGTTGGGGATCGGGAAGGGTGTTGAAGAGGTATGTTCTGTTCTGTGAAGGTTGGGGTCGGGGAAAGGGGATGTGAAGGTTGGGTCTGGACTTGAGAGATCGGTTCTTTCTCTTTGAGAATGGGTGATGGTGAAGTGGGTGGAGAAGGGGTGTTCAGGTGGGCAGCGGCAGGGGGGTTTACAGGAAGGGGGTCAGTAGTTCGGGGAGGGAGATCGGCGGTCTTGACTAGTCTTCTCCTTTTCCTTTTCCTGAACTATTGTTTCTCTAGGTCCGTCATGTCTATAACACTTTTTTCAGGGCGAGGTTCGATTGAGGAGGTGTGGGAGAGGACGGTTCGGGTGGATGAGGGGTCGGCAGTTTGGGGCTCTGTGTTCACAGGAGGGGGTCTGAAGGCGTGGTGAGATGGTCTTACAGATGGTTAGGGAGCAGGGTGGGAAGAGGATTTTGGTCCTGCAGTCGGTTCGGGAGCGGCTTTGATGGTCGATATGGGGTTAACTACGAATGGTTGGTTTTTGTAAATTTCAACTACTGATGCCAAAATAAAATAAAAGAGGGGTAGATTAGATAGATGCATTGTGTTAGTTCGGAAATTAAAGAAGAATAGAGTTTGGGAACTTACGTCCATAGGAGTACAGCCATTTATGGTCCGACAAGAGGTTGATGTTCCATGGCTCTTCGGGGATCTTCCTACAGAGGCGTTTGAACTTGCTGTCTCGTTCTTCAGTGATAGGATCGACGGTTGGTTTCTCTGGGTTCCCCCATGGTGGTATCAGATGGGTGTCGGGGCCAGAGACATAGAACCATTCTTTGTTCCATCCTTTGTTGCTTGATGGCGGCTGCATCCATGCTTTTTGGCCCGGGAGTCTGTTTAAGGTTCTGAACCCGACCTCTTTGGTTCGGGTTAGGCAGAAAATGTGAAAGAAGAAGTCAAGAAATGGGGTGATTTTGAGGTTGTGACAATGGGCGATGAAGCATATGATGTGGATATATGAGTTAGGGACTAGTTGGGCTAGACCTATTCCAACGAAGTCTAGGAGATCGGTAATGAAGGGATGGAGGGGAAATCGGACTGGCACGGTAACTTTGGGTGTAGACGGACGCCAGTACAGTCGCTCTTCGGGCTTCGGTACGGTAAGTGAGTACTCTCCGGGGAAGTGGAAGTCTTTCTTGTACTGATGAAGGGTTTGTTTAGTGATTTTAGATGGAACGTTGGCATGGCTGAATTCCTCTTCGTCACTGAACATTGCTCTTATTTCCGCTTCCTGTTGTTTTGCTTTGGAGGCAGTGGCAGAGGAAGAGGTGGCAACAGTGGTGGAAGCCATAGATTCCGGTAGAAGGTCCTGGGTTTTGGGGGGTGGTGTTTAGATGAGATTTTGGAATCGTATCGAGGAGAGAGAAAGGGTTTTTTGAAATGTTGTTGAAGATTAAGGGTTTCTTTCGAGGCGAGGGTTTTGTATATCAGAGTTGGGGAACATGTGTGGCAGAGTATGGGTGTGTTTTCACGTGTGTAACCAATGTGAGGAAGAGGGTGGTTAAGGTCTGTTGGGCGGCGGTTGGGTTTATGTATAATTAAAGGGGTGGCATTGTACTCTCCTAGTTTAACCATTAAAAATAGGAGAGTGGGGGGTAATGTTGGGATAGGATTTGCCTGACCCGGAATTCATGTAGGCTAGGTGCTAATGTTGGGTCGGGTTCATATTTTGGTTATGAACAGTGCAGTGGGGGGTTCTGCTGGGATTGGGCTCGGAGATGGGTGGCCCAATTCGCGGTTGGTAATTCTTGCACGGCTTGGGAAGGTTAAGGTTGAATCCTGTTAGGAATCCTTTTCCTATTTTCGTGGAAGTCAGACGCGTGATTAGGAAAGGTTTCTATTGATGATAAGGATAATCCAAAGGTGGTTTGGATTGAGGTACCTTACTCCTATGTGGACTCTGGGGATGACATGCACTATAAATATTAGCCATTAGCTCCTGAATTACTGTACACACTTTTATATCTTACACAGAACTATAATAATTCCAGCATTGTTGTTCTCCATTGTAACGCTTTTGGCCTGTTACTTACTCTTACACCGGAGCATCCCCAGACGGCCCAAGTTGTCGCTAGTTTTGGGGTGTCTAACGGTTTTGTGGGTGCAGGTGCTTTGGTGATTTTTCACGTGCTCACAAAATCAGGCGTTAACACCCCCAATGTATCTTGGGAAAATGTCGTGTCTCGTACCACGAGTGTTGAATCCGTAGCTCATTTATGTGCTTCTTAGGAGATGAGCATATGTTTATTTATAATTGAAAGTTTCTTCACTTGAATGGTTTATAAGAAACCATTCGTCTTTGTCGGCATATAAACCTTTTTTTGCATGGCTTTTGCATAAGCATTTGAGGCTGCTAAATCAGTATTCTTTTGATTCCATTTACAAACTTTTCCCTTTAAATTGTTGCTCAGCCATACTTGAGCCATTATTCTTTCCCAAAACTTGCCTATCCACCAGGCATCTAGCAAGGCATTCCTTCCCTTTAGCTGCATAATTGCATTGGACAAGTAAGTCCTTCTCTATTCTCCCTTAACTGCAACACAAACATCTTCATCAATTGGAACCCGCCATTCTTTTAGTTTATCTTTGGCTCTCAATCTACAATATCAGGGCATTTTTGCATTTCTGAGTGGCACAAGTTCCACAGATCTAAGAGGTGTGGGAACTGATGACTACTCTACAGAGTCAAATTTGGTATTCAGCTAGCTGCATCATATGAACTCGTCAAAGGTTTTAACCATATCTATATTATATAAGCCCTTTTGAATACCAGTGGTCTAATCACAACCATGTCTTCTTGCCATTACATGTGTCAACATTAATTTAGTCCCACGCCATGCCAGCTCTCTCAACTTAATTCACAAGCCTGATCTTTGAAGTTCAGGAGGCATCCGTCAGCTATTACTAGAGAAGCCCAAAAAAGGGTCGCAATGATAGTGTAATGTGACACCATCCTAATGTCGGAAAAAATCTCCAAAAATAATTTTAATTTTTTTAATAAAACATGATCATCTTTATAATTTTATACAAAACAATAATTATATATATACCATGTATCTAGAGTAAGAATTATTACCTAGTGTTTAGTTAGATTAACACGTTTAAATCTTTGAATAATCTCTAGTATCCTCAAGATCTTCCTTCCTATGACCTTACGTTAAATCTGGAGTATGGTCTCCAAAACATTTTTCTGGAAAAATACTTTTACGTGCTTTTCTTAAGAAGAAAGAGAGAGAGAGAGAGAGAGAGAGAGAGAGAGAGAGAGAGAGAGAGAGAGAGAGAGAGAATACGTTATTTGGTCTTTACTCTAATTCGGAATAAAACCTCCTTACCACGTATCTGATCAATGATATATTTATATCCTTATTGATCCTTATCTCTCTTATAAAACTGATTCATATTATGTTAAGATGAGAATCCTAATGGATTTTTATTCTGACCCTAATACTTATTTATATATTATTATCTAATAATAATATACAAAATAAATATTAATTACAATTAATTTTACTAAATAACTGTAATTTAACTTCAGTCCAGGAATTAATTAAAACAAATTCTTTACTAATAAACTATAAATATTTTCTCTATAGATGTACATAAATATTTCAGAATTAAATATAATCCCAATATATTTAAACTAATTTCATAAGTCCATAATTTATCTTCATTTGATCATAAATTGATTTAACAATTAAATCAATCATTTTAATAATAACTATTAAAAGACTTGGTCAAGATTCTATGATCAATAATAAATTATCTTATGAAAAATTTTATAGATGTTTTGACAATAATAATGTTCCTAATATTAATTAAATATATTAATTAACATTCCGAAGTATTAATTAACACAATGTAATTTCACTCGTTGGAATATTAAATTAATATATATAATAACATTAAGTCCGTTATTATTTCAAAATTAAGAAAAATTTACAAATTAGTATTTATGTGAAAATATTTTATAAATAAAATATTATCACATGATCCGTTTAATGCACACCGTTAATGCACTAATACTTTAATTAGAAGTCCAACTTTCATGATCAAGATAAATTATCTCTATTAAAGTACTATAACCCAGATATAAATTTGGAGATTTTTAAAAATAAATGATCATTTAATGAATGACGAATAATATACTTTTATTAATAAATAAATGTCCAACTTTAATAAACATTAAATAAATAGATAAATAGGTTTTTTAATAGCAAAAATCCAATATATAATCCTACCCAAATCAAAGGAGTGTTTTCTTTCTGGCTACGTACGTACTAGAAATGCCTCATTATACTTACTAGCTTTGTTCTCCTCAAGTATTTTTTTTTTTTTATTTCCAAGGCTTACTATTTCTTTGGCAAACATATATCTTACCAGGGGTGCTTTAATTGCATGCTATTAATTTCAAATTCGCTCCAGTCTATTAAAGGCTTGAAGAATTGCATCAAATTCTTTAAGGATTTTCTTATGTAGAATGAATAAGCTAGCTACTCCAATATTAATTACCACCGAATGCTATAGAGAACTGAAATAAATTGTTGTAACATAGATCAGCTTAAGTACGTAAACTTAAACAAGTGAATATTCTTCTAATATTAATTCCATATCTTCGCATGTAGGGTTAACTAGATCCCGAATATTACATGAGTCAACAATTAACTGAGAATAGTGATGTATATAGCTTTAGTGTGGTAATGCTTGAACTAGGAAGTGCTAAGCAACCAATTGAGAAAAGAAAGTACATTATCCGAGAGGTCAAAATGGCAATGGATCCTAATGATGCAGATAAATATGGATTGAAGGAGATAATCGATCCATCCATTAAAAGCATGACAAATCTTATAATGTTTGGGAGGTTTCTAGAGTTGGCACTATAGTGTGTTGAAGAATCAGCAGCCGATCGTCCAACTATGAGTGAAGTGGTGAAGGCACTAGAAGCCATTCTGCATAATGATGGACTAAACACAAACTCTACTTCTTCTGCATCCTCATCTACCACAGATTTCGGATCTACAAAATTAGGAGGTGTTCCTCCCAAGCATCCTTATAATATTAATGCATTGCCTAAAAAGGATGTCAATGATAGTGATGCGTTTGAGTACAGTGGTAGATACACTATCTCAGCAAAAGTCGAACCCAAGTAGTGGTAACAGCATATGCTTTCTAGCTGTAGGTTGTCTTCTGTTTTTACCTGAAACATATTTCTTATTATTCTTGGAGAATCTGTTTTGTTCATTGTTTTCAATAGAATTAAAAAATAATAATTATTGTTTGTCTATCAAATGTGAAAAAACATTAGTTATAAAGCGGACCTTATTTCAGTTTTTGCATTCCTACGATCTCTTATATCCACCAAAAACATGTTTCAAAGGTAATTTACATTGTATTTATTTAGTCAGCTGAAATGTTGAGGTGTTGTTTCTTATAGAAATAAATCCAAATTATATAAATAAATTAAATACCAAATAGTACTTGTAATTGTCAAACAAATAAATGTAGTCCCACTAAATTAATATCAACTGCAAAAATATAATTGTACACAACTATATAAGAATAAATCAAGCAAACGACACCAAATTTTACGTGGACGACACTCTCAAATCCAGAGGTAAAAAATTATAGGATGATTTACAAAATATCCACTATAATCAACTTTGTGATTAGGTGGTGATGGCATAGCTTATGTTATAAGAAAAAGAGAAGTGATTACTTGTTATGTACATGAGTCATTCCTAGATTATTTTCTTATTATTATCATTCTCAATTATTGTTTTATTGTTCTTTAGTTTTAGTTAACATCATGTCAAAATTTATTTTGAATTATCTTGAATTAAATACTAAACAAGATAAGAACCACTAGACTAAACATTCACATTAATAAACTTTCAACAGAATCTTTCAACAAAACTATGCACTTTGCATATACAAAAACGTTCACATTAATAAACTTTAACACTCAAAGTTAAGAACCACTAGACTAGTCTTGATTCCCCCCCCCCCCCCCTCCCCCCCTCCTCAAAGGTCTCATGCTATTTTGTTATAATTCTCTACGTGAATTTCTTCTTCTACTACCTAGGTAACTGATGTTTTATATTAAAAAAATAATATTTTCACATGACCCTTCTCACATATATACTGAGTGGGTCTACATTTATCACATATATACTTGTTAGATTTCACAAAATTAGTGATAAACTGTTCAAGTGGAATAACTCATTGAGAAAAAACGAGAGCACTAAATTATGTTATTCCAAAATTAAATGTTAATACAATACACAGTATTATTTATTACAACTGAAAACTAACTCTCTCCTAACTGTAGTAACACTAGCTAACTCTAGTTAAGTAACAGTTACAATTCTGTTACATTAATATTGACACTATGTGATGTCACTCTATGACGGACTAACTCCTTAGTTGTCATTTGAAGAGCCTTTGTCAACTTGCACCTCAGTTGCATTGAGCTTGCTGGACACACTATCTGAGCTACTGTATTTAGCATATTTGCTACATTGGCTGAGTTAGCTGAATGACTATTTATTGATTCATTATTACCAACATCATCAGTTATAGTATCATTAACTGTATTATTCTCCCCATAAGTTGGAGGGGTACAAGGATTGTGAAGACCCAACTTGGATGCTAGATACCAATGTGGAACCTTAGCTAAGGCCTTTGCAAAAAGATCAACTAACTGATGTTGAGAAGCTATCTTGACGGGTTTAATTAGACCAGCTTGTATCTTTTCCTTGACAAAATGACAATCAATCTCAATATGTTTGGTTCTAACATGGTAGACTGGATTCTCATCAATATCAATTGCAGCCTTGTCACAAAAAAGAGTAGTAGGTTGATGTATAGAGACATGTAAATACTTTAACAGACTGTGAAGCCAAACAACTTCACATGTAGTAGTGGCTAAAGCCCTATACTCAGCGTCTGTTATGCTTCTAAAAGTGACTGATTGCTTCTTGGCTTGCCATGAAATGAGAGATGAACCGAGTAACAAACAAAAACCAGTGACTAATTTTCTGAAAGTGGGACAACTGCCCCAATCACTATCACAGTAACCAATTAGGATAAGATCATTCTAAGCCGGAAATAGAAGACCTTGACCTGCTATCCATTTAAGGTACCTGAGCACTCTCACAATAGCTACTAAATGATGTTGTCTGGGATTCTGCACAAACTGATTAAGGAGCTGAACTGAATAGCTAAGATCTGATCTAGACAAGGTTATATACAGAAGCATGCCAATCCAACTTCTATATACTGAGGGATTAGACAGCAATTCACCAGAAAACACATTATTATGCAATTTCACATGTTGATCTAATGGAATAGTCAGGGGTTTTGCATTTAACAAATTTGCTGATTTTAAGTGAATCAAGTATAAACTTCTTTTGACTGATAAAAAACCCAGTCTTGTCTCTAATGACTTCAAAACCCAAGTAATATTTGATTTCCCCCAAATACTTGATACCAAACTGAACATCAAGTAGAGTTTTGATATGCTACACTTGTCTAGTATCATTACCTGTAACCAAAATATCATCCACATAGACTACTACATCAGTAAAATAAGAACCAACTATAAGTGTAAACAAAGAGTAATTTACCAATGATTGTTTATATCCAGCTACTTTTAAACTGGTAATTAATTTGGCAAACCATTGTCTAGAAGCTTGTTTTAAACCATAAAAAGATTTTTATAATTTTCAAATTAAATGTGGAGAATGAGCAAGAATGATTTAACCCTAAGGTAAGTCCTTATAGACTTCTTCAAGCAAATCTCCATGAAGAAAAGTATTATTCACATCTATATAATGAATTGGCCAATCCTTAGTAGTTGCTACTAAAAGACTTCTAACTGTTGCAATTTTAGCTATATGATAACAAGTATCATGATAATCAACACCATCTGCTTGAGTATAACTAATCTGGCTTTATATCTTTCAATATCTCTATTGGCCTTATACTTGAACTTAAATACCCATTTGCAGCCTACAATGGATTTTCCTTTAGGTAACTCAACCAAAATCCAGGTTTTATTATATTCTAGAGCATTGAGTTCTTTATTCATAGCTGTTATCCAATTTGGATATCTGGTTGCTTGATAGAAATGAATAAATTCCTTAATTTGTGAAAGGTTGGCAACAAATTTTTGATGTATAAGATCAAGAGATGTATAAGACATATATTTACCGAGACTAAGTTTGGAAGAAAGAACTTGAGAAGCAGACACTTGAGGAATTTAAGGAACTGCAGATGATGAAACTGGATCACCTATATTATAGTTTGTCCACCATTTAGGCCTGGTCTTAAACCAAGTAGAAACTTTAGGAACCTGAGATGTAGATCAGTAGGTGTAGATAAAGAATTATCAATAGAATGAGAATATGATTATAAAGGATTGAACTGAGATGTGCAGACTCAAAATTAGATTGGAGGATATGATTCTGTGAAAAAGTTTCAAAATTTAATTCTGTAGATGTACTATAAAAATTAAAAGAATGAGTGACATAAGGTACTGAACTATCATCGTTGTTATCCAAGCATGCCATAATTATACTAGAAATTGAAGAAGTATCATGGGAATGGTCTAAAAATAAAAAATTAGTCTCATAAAAGATAACATGTCTAGTCACAAAAATTTGTCTGGTATGAAAATTTAGGACTTTATATCCCTTTTGCCTTGAAGGATATCCCAGAAAGACTCATTTAATTACTTTTGTTGAAACTTATCTGAGTTATGAACAGAAGCATAAACCAGACAACCAAATACCCTTAAGGAAACATAGTCAGGGGGTTTATGAAACAAGAGTTCATAAGGTGTTTTGTATTACAAAACTAGAGAGGGTAACTTGTTAATGAGAAAAGTAGCAGCTAAAATACACCCCCCCCCCCCCTTCCACCCCCATTACTGTAAAGGTAACCCTGATTGAAATCTCAAGGCTCTTGTAATTTCTAATAAATGCTTATATTTTATTTTAATCCTTGCATTTTGGTGAAGAGTTTACACACAAGAACTCTCCTACATTGTGTCATAAGAAGACAAGTAAGATGTAATTTGTTTATTAAAGAACTCAGTACCGTTGTCACTCTTGAAACATTTGATCCTTTTATGGAATTGAGTTTCAACATATACTATAAATTGGAAAAGAGTGCTAGAAACATGTTGTTTAGTTGGATTTGAACAGTCTACTCATATTTTGAATACTGTTCTCAAGGCTTCTATACACTTTCTGCAAAAGGATAGGCAAATAAGAGGCAAGATTGAACAAGGACTAACTAATAAATTGAATATGTGACAACAAGAATGACAAAGGGCTTAAACAAACTCTTGCTAACAACTATTTCCTAGACACATACCTTCTTACCTAAGCAGACGCATACTATAGTGAAATATCCTTACGCCTACACTGCTCCTATTCTGGAGACTTACCTTGGCAATAGGATTAAGAGAAGGTGGTCTAACAGTAAGAAAGGGGTTCCAAGAATAGTGAACCAAAGATAGATTGGTGAAAAGTTTGATCAAAAGTTAAAACGGATAGCAAGATATTAATAGTGCAATGAACAATAATGGCTCTGATACCATTGACGGCGGAAGCAAAGCAGAAAGGCCATAACGCCAAGAGAACAGAGGGTGAACTACTCACTCATGTGGTAAGAAAATATTTTGAAAATCATTTTAATATATGCAGTATGAAGGAAATGGACCTTCAGTTGAATATAGGATGCATAATTTATGCTCTGGCCAACAGATGTCAGTCCAATGCAAAACAAATAAGTTTACTAAAATAACTTCTTTGATTATTTGTAAAATTACAAAGATTGACTCAAGAAATAAGAAGTAATAGAAACTGAAGATTGGTCAGAGAAGGAGCTCTGAGTCTTCTTAAATTTCTTACCAAAATTATCCTATGGGTCCGCAGTCTGCCTAAACAAATGAGTTCGGATTCCTTTTATAGAATAAGGAACGAATTGTTACATGATTGCGAATAGTTACTATTACAAAAGCAAACGAATACAGACGTAAAACTTTTACAAAAGTAAATTATTACAGACACTTTACTTTGCTAAACAATGACTATTGTCGAAGCATCTTCGCTTTTGGCTACTTTCGCCAGAAAAAGCAGCAGTATGTGACTAAAAGCACATCGGGTGCGTCTTTTGGCAGAAAATAATTAGCTGGCGTGGACTAGGACTTTCGACAAAAAAAGCAACAGCATGTGACTAAAAGCACATCGGGTGCGTCTTTTGGCAGAAAATGATTGGCTGGCGTGGAGCAATAATAACTTTTGACCAGATTCCCTGCAAAAGGGTTAAACAAATGGATCTTGAGCATCTTGGAGGGAAATGGATCCATATGGATCTTTACTTGAAGAAGCTTGACTGGAAGTTGACGCCGTTTCGGAACTGTCATCACTTTGTTGGTGTAGTTCAGAGACTCTAGCTTTAATAACATCGACCATTAATTTTAATTCTTTAACTGAACAACTGGACAAATCAACAGAGCCAGAAGGGTTTGATTTTTCCTTTTTAACTTTGGAAGTTCTAGGAATGGAAGATGAAATTGGTTTAACTGGAGTTAGGGGAAATTCGATTTGGACTTGTTTGACAATTCAATTGACATCAAACTTATCCCAGCATTTGACAAAGAAAAATCTAGTTACTACTGGAAGTTGACTAGGAGGAATGTTATACTGCCACTTTAAAATCCAAGGGATTTTGTATTTACTAAAAAATTGAAGTAGAATGAGGATACCTTCATTTTTTGAATTAAAGGGGGAGTTATTACTAAAATGGTTGATTTGAGCAAGAAGGAGTTCAAGAAGAATAGAACTCAGAGGACCACCAAACGGTAAATCAAAAAGGAATTTGACTTTTAAATTTGTGGTCGAATTAAAGGAACCACGAATGACTGAAAGAAAGATTCTGGTATAGGAAAACTCTATGTCAGACTTCCATGAAATCATAGTAATTGAAATAACTTTCTTCTTTAGTAATCATAGGGTTACTAGGATTAGTAAGAGGACAGAGATCAGAGAGATGATTTTCCCATGGTGGAGAAATTTGTTTAATATAAAGAGAATGTTAAAGAACTTTGGTTGAATCATCTCGAGCATAAATTGGTTTAATTGCAACTGATTCAGTTTGGAGAAGAATATCTTTATAAAAGGTTAATGACTTATGGGGAGCAAAAGGGATAGAATGCCATCTAGGGGGGAAAATTGGGCGGCAAGTTTAATAGGATCATTTTTAGATCGAAGGTTCAATATAGAACAGGTTAACTTCATAGCTGGGATTATATTCAGCTTTGGGGTAAATTGGAATGGTTGGCTGGACTTGGCTTTCGAAGGGGTCGAAAGGCTTAGGTTGACTAGCCAGGGCTGAACTGTAAAGTTTAGAAATTTGTCCTAAAACTTGGAATTTGGTTGTCGATGACTGAGGAGGATAACTTGGGTGGGGAACGATTGTTCCTATTACCAGAGAAGGAGAAGAACTTACTGCAGTTTTACTTTTGCCACCGCGGCTGGAAGAAGCACTACCTCGCACACTCATTGGGAAGGGGATATGGGTTTGATTCCTGAATTGAGAAATTCTCTAGTTAGGAAATCAAGAATAGAATTATTTCTTCCTTTAATAAATTCAATATCAAATTCAAAAATACTTAATAAGGCTTGCCATCTAGCGAAAATCTATTTAGAGACAATATTTTCAACATCCTTTTCTAAAACATATTTTGCTTATTTGCAGTCCAGTTGGACTAAAAACTTTTGATTTAATAAATCACTTTGAAATTTGTTAATGCATAAAACTAATGACAAAATTTCTTTTTTAATAGTAGAATAATTGAGTTGAGTAGAATCCCAAGCATTAGAATAGAAAAATACAATTTGCTCAGGAGAAGTATGAGTTAACTTTTGTTTGAGAATACCACCAAGACCAATATCGGAGGCATCGGTTTCAACTATTTTGAATGCAGAAGGATGAGCAATGCCAAGAAAAGGCTATGTTTGAACATATTGTTTAATATGTTAAATGATGGAAGAATGAAGATCGGTCCAAGGAGGAGGATTGGACTGTAGTCGTTGAAATAAAGATTTACATTGTTTTCTCAGATCTTTATAAAATTCACTGATGTAATTCAAAGATCCTAAAAATCTTTGGAGTTGTGTTCTATCAAGGATTTTATCAGAGAACTTATTAGCAAACTGAATGGATCTAACTATTGGTTGAATGGTGCCATATTGAATGTGGTAACCATGGAATTTAACTCTTGTTTGGAAAATGTTGAATTTAGCAGATGATAAAACTAATCCATTAGTTATGATTGTATTAATGAAAGAATTTAAATGTTTCCAGTGTTCTTCAATGGAGTTGGAAAAGATAAGAACATCATCAATAAAAACAATAGCAAAGTGACTGAAAGAGTTTAAAATATTGACAAGGTGTTAGTTGAAGTACTCAAGTAGTAGTATTATGTGGTATTAAACTTAGTTCAAGATGAAATTATTTAAGTGGACGTTTAGAGTCCTGTGGATTAACAGATAGATTTACAAAAAAAGCATTCTTGTTTAATAAATATTTGTCCCACGTTGACAAAAAAAAAGTAAAAGAGTATATGAGTTTATAAGCATTCGTGTGAATAGTCAGTCATCTTACATGTGGAACAGAAGGAAAAATGATGGTCTGAAAACCCCGCAATGTGTTGCATCCCATTGCCTTGGTGTGGGTTTGGACCCAGATCATGTCGTAAAGTTGCATGCTTACACAACATTGAAATTTCTACCGGCTATGTTGAAATATTATCTTACATAGTTCTTATTAATTACCACAACCAGACTTTTGGGCAAAAAATAGAGATGCAAATGGACAAAAATACATTTAACCGAAGTGAAAATTAAATAATTGGCTTTCTCGAGCAACTAAATCCATATAGGAGTGAACTCATCATCCACCCGATAGGGCTTATTACGTGCTTGTAATTGTTTAATTGAAATGGTGGATATACGTACACATGTGTGTGATATTTATTTTTGTTAGTTTGTAAGCAGTAGATATTTATTTTTTAGCATGAATTTTGTTTTCATTTCTTCTAGATGGATATATTTTATTTTGTTTTGAGAATTGATTTTTTTTTTTTTTATAAATGGATTAATTAATTTTACTCAAGTAATTTAGAAAACGAGCACATGCCACCAAAAAAGTTTCCAAACCCTAAAGCTCACTTTGATTTGTCAGTCTCTGGCAAGTCAAACGAAGGGTAGAAATATAAACTAGTCCTCCATGGACGGTGGCTCGTGTAGAGAGATTTAAATTAATTAATGTAGAGGGCAAGTGATAAAAATGTTAGGTTATTGTGGATTTTTAAAAACCCCACATGCAAGAGCTAGGGGATACATTGTACAAACACAATAAATCATCTCATCCACAATAATTATCAAATTTCAAGTGAAATCGAACCTAAAACTTAAAAGTTATAAATGCAAAAATAATTTTCAATGACCACCCCATTTTTAAGCAAAACTATGTATTATCTAAATATTTTAAGAGACGTGTATATTATGGTTAATATTAAAAAAATATTCAAGGACCTAAACTAAAATAAGCACAAATATCACCATAAGTTAAATTATCATAATCAATAATAAATATCACCATAAGTTAAATTATCATAATCAATAAATTCTAAATTTTTACTTAATTCTTCACGAATTTTATGAGCAAATAAACTAGGTAATCCATTAATAAATTTTTCCTTCCAAAAAGGTTTATTACGATCTTCTCTCATCATAACTTTATAGGTAAAGACATCTTTATACCATCTAAAATCACTTAAGGTTGGACAAGATAGGTTACTCAATTGGTCATGGATCCTATCAGTAATATTACTAGGTGTTCCAATAAAATGTTTAATAATAATATAAATCAATGTGTTGACTCCATCAGAAGGACATAATCCTAGGTCTATATCGAAAATAGGATTTCCTTCAAGATCAGTCTGGACAGCATGAATTATACTATCTTTTGTATCTTCCGTGAGATGTTTTTCCCACCAAAATCTAAGGATACCGGTAAATCCACTAGCAAGTAACTCAACAATATCGGGTTGAATTAAAGTAGGATAATTAGTTAAGTAACTATTAGCGACCATAGACATGTGATTTAACTTATTTAGTAATCCATGTTCACTTAATACATCAATGTTCCACTCATAAATTTTGTTAGCAGATACAGAAAATTGATTAGCTAGATTCCTTTCTTCAAACTGTAAGTCTAGAGGGGTCGGTCTAGTATACCAATTTTTTCTCATACTGGTTGGATTGAGTGTTTTGAAAGTCAACTTTTTAAATTGGTTTTCTATCTCTTATATAGTAAAAGTATCTGAATCACTGGTGGTGTGTTGTCGCAAGCACCCAAAAATAAAATATTACTTTGGAAAAATATTAATGTAGTAGGGCAAGTAAGAGTCGATCCCACAGAGAATAATTAATGAATCTAACTATTGGCTGAATGGTGCCATATTGAATGTGGTAACCAAGGAATTTAACTCTTGTTTGGAAAATGTTGAATTTAGCAGATGATAAAGCTAATCCATTAGTTCTGATTGTATTAATGAAAGAATTTAAATGTTTCCAGTGTTCTTCAATGGAGTTGGAAAAGATAAGAACATCATCAATAAAAACAATAGCAAAGTGACTGAAAGAGTTTAAAATATCATTCATAATATTCTGGAATTCACAAGGGGCATTCTTAAGACCGAATGGCATTACATTCCATTCGTAATGGCCAAAAGGAGTATTAAATACGGTTTTGTACAGGTCATCCTCATGGATCTGAATTTGTCAAAATTCATTCTTAAGATCAAATTTACTAAAACAACAGCTTGACTTAATCTCTTAACTAGGTCTTTCTTATTGGGTAATGGATACCGAATCTATTCTAAAACTTTATTAAGAGGTTTATAATTAATAACTAGTATAGGAACTCCTCTTTCTGTCTCAGAATTCTTATTGACATAGAAAGCAGGACAAGACCAGGAAGATTTACTTTTTCTTATTAGTCCTTTACTTAATAAGTCTTCAATTTTCTTTTTACAATATTCTAATTGTTCATGATTCATTTGAATAGGTCTAGCTTTAGTAGGAATTAAGTGTTCTTTAAATTCTTTAGCATAGGGCAATTTGACTATGTGTTTCTTCCTATGCCAAAAAGCATAAGGTAGATCAGAACAAATAGTTGGAATTACATTATCAGTAAATTCTTTTATTTTATTTTGTAAAGAATGATCATTTTTAAATTTTTCTTCAACACGTTTATAGTTGATTTCTTCTTTTAAATAATTTAAATGGTTGCGTTTATTATTTAATATATTTAGGTTTTTTGAAACAGATTTTTCTTAAATAAATTTAAGTTCTTTATTTCTAGGTTTAGATATGAAAGAAAAAGTGACATTTTGACCTAAATGTTTAGTGGTTAAACCATCTGTATTAGTAGTAAAATGATATAATAAATATATAAATGGTAATCCTAAAATGATCTTATCTATCATGTTTTTAATTAAAACAAAGGATGTTTCAAAACAAACATTATTTTGACAGATATAAGCTTTAGGTAATTTATATTTTATTTTCATTTTACTACCATTAGCAGAAGTCATTCTTTCACTAGTTTTAACGTAATACTGTGTGGGAATTAAACCTTTTTGAATGCAGTTTAAATCAACACCAATATCGATTAAGGCGGGGATTTTTAAACTAAAGGTTTTAATAATACTTATAATGACTTTAATATACCATTTTTGAATAGTGGGAGACTTCAATATTTTTAAGGACAATCCTTGTTGACTAAGAGTTTCATAATCACTATCGGGGTTATTGACACGCGATGTTTCAGGGACTTCAATATCGGGATCACTATCAGAAGAATCTTGGATTAATAAAACATTATCTTCTCTAAATTTAAGTTTATTAATTTCTTCTTTTAATTGAGGAATTTCTTGTTTTAACTTTGAAATTTCTTTTTTAAAGTTATTAACTTCAAGATTTAATTCAGGCAAAGTAATTTCTTTAACCGAATTTTTAAATCTTTCTAAAGTTTTATTAATGCTAAAAATAGATTTTTCTTTAACCTTATTGATTTTAGTATTAGAAGTTTCTTTCTTAAAAAGGTCTTTTAATTGTTTAGTATATTGGCATTTTAATTGGGGATCTGAAATCTTACTAATTAATTCAATTAATAAGTGTTGTTCTTCTTCATTTTTGTTTAAAACATTTAATGTTTTATTACAACAAACATCAGTGCATCCTAAGGTTATTTTAGGACTTTGACTAGAATCAGAATCAAAATAATCGGAAATAGCACTAGATGAGTGAGTAATATCATCATAATTATCATCACTAGTATTATTTTCAACTTGCATTAATTCAAGTATTTGACTCGTATCTTCTTCGGATATTTTTAGTTGTTTAAGCTTATCTTTTACTTTACATTCATTTTTATAATGACCTGGTTTTTCATAATTATGACAGATAACTTTACTCTTGTCAAATTTCTTATAATTTTTTCTTTTATAAGAAGATTTTTTATAACTCTTTTATTTGGTTGGGGTTTTATAGTAGTTTTCTTTATTATAATGTTTACGCTTTTTAAACTTTCTTTTTTCTTCGTATTTATGTTTACTATGACGTCTTCGGGTAGGAGCAATAGGTGGAAGACCGTATTGTTCACAAAAAGAACCTAACTCATATTTAGCTTTATGTTTATCTTTTCAGGCTTGATTACCAAGTTTGAAATCAATACACATTTTTAATCCTGTTTTCTGAATTTGACTTATAATAAATATCACCATAAGTTAAATTATCATAATCAATAAATTCTAATTTTTTACTTAATTCTTCACGAATTTTATGAGCAAATAAATTAGGTAATCCATTAATAAATTTTTCCTTCCAAAAGGGTTTATTATGATCTTCTCTCATCATAACTTTAGAGGTAGAAACATCTTTATACCATCTAAATTCACTTAAGGTTGGACAAGATAGGTTACTCAATTGGTCATGGATCCTATCAGTAACATTACTAGGTGTTCCAATAAAATGTTTAATAATAATATAAATCAATGTGTTGACTCCATCAAAAGGACATAATCCTAGGTCTATATCGAAAATAGGATTTCCTTCAAGATCAATCTGGACAGCATGAATTATACTATCTCATGTATCTTCCGTGAGATGTTTTTCCCACCAAAATCTAAGGATACCGGTAAATCCACTAGCAAGTAACTCAACAATATCGGGTTGAATTAAAGTAGGATAATTAGTTAAGTAACTATTAGCGACCATAGACATGTGATTTAACTTATTTAGTAATTCATGTTCACTTAATCCATCAATGTTCTACTCATAAATTTTGTTAGCAGATACAGAAAATTGATTAGCTAGATTCCTTTCTTCAAACTGTAAGTCTAGAGGGGTCGGTCTAGTATACCAATTTTTTCTCATACTAGTTGGATTGAGTGTTTTCAAAATCAACTTTTTAAATTGGTTTTCTATCTCTTGTATATCTGAATCACTGGTTTCTTGATCTTGACTCGTACTAGCACATTTATCAATAATAGTTAAGGTTTTAGTTCCACTTAACTCTGGTGTGTCTAATTTTTGAAATAATTTATCTAAAGTTTTAACTATTTCAATATCTTTAGTAGGTAGACTTGAATTATATCTATTTTCAGGTAATTTGATTAAAGTTGAATCCTTAACTTCAGTGGGTTTGTGAATAGTATGTTCAAATTTTTCTTCGATTTTATTTAACTGTTTTCCTAGGGTTGCTAAATACTGATTAGTAAAATTATTTTGTTCAATAATTTTCTTTTCATTAATATTATTACATTCAGGGATTTTAAAAGGACTAGCAGTAACAGAAGTATTTTGGATTTTAACTAAGATGGTTTCTAAGGGAGGATGACTGGAAGAAACTTTAGTTTTATTTTCCTTCACCCATTGGTGCTTAGTGGTAACATTGCATCTACTAAAATGAGCTTTATACCAATCATAAAAAGTAATATTTATTTTATTTTTAATAATAATTTTTTTCCAGTTTTTAACGACTATTTTACGATCATTAAGATTATGATTAGATTTAAATTGATGTCTTAATTCTTTATTGTCTTTTGAATTAAAATCTTTAGTTAAATATTCTCATTTAGGTTTAAATTCTTTACTCAGAACTCTAAGCTGATGATTAACAGTTTCAAAATCAGATTGAGTTGGGGATAACTGCTGTTCATTCTCTTCAAATTGATTAACCGGTTGAAAAAGGGTGTAACAAGGATGACTAGTTTGACCTTCTTAAAGTACTCCTTTTAATTTAACACTAGGAAGAGTAATTCTGCTAAGTAACTCAGAATCTTGACGAAAGTTGTCATAACTATGTTCTTCTTGGTTAATAATATCAGGAATAGAAGAAAATGATGACCTATGACTTGCTGAAAAGTTGAATCTGAACAGTCTACTCATATTTTGAATACTGTTCTTAAGGCTTCTACACACTTTCTGCAAAAGGATAGGCAAACAAGAGGAAAGATTGAATAATGACTAACTAATAAATTGAATCTGTGACAACAAGAATGACAAAGGGCTTAAACAAACTCTTGCTAACAACTATTTCCTAAACACATACCATAGTGAAATATCCTTACACCTACACTGCTCCCATTCTGGAGACTTACCTTGGCAACAGGATTAAGACAAGGTGGTCTAACAGTAAGAAAGGGGTTCCAAGAATAGTGAAGCAAAGATAGATTGGTGAAAAGTTTGATCAAAAGTTAAAACAGATAGCAAGATATTAATAGTGCAATGAACAATAATGGCTCTGATAAACAGCTTGGTGAATTCTGCTGAAACAGATGGTACATTATTTTTATTATTATTATTATTATTATTATTTTAGACTGTTGGATGTTAAAACCTAAATTAATTTGAGACCATTAAATATTGAAATCTTGAGATTTGAATCGTTCTGTTTTATTATATAGATAATCACTATGATTGATGGCTGGTTGGTCGGCTGTTTTATACAATTTGTCTTCAGGGAGTAGAGGACTCTGGTTGTGGGTGTTTGTTAATCAAGTGTGTAGCCCGGGCCCTTAATTTGTTTTATTTTGGTAATAATGTTTGATAGGTTTTAATAACCCCTCTATCGAAAAAAAGAGTAATATAACTCGCAATAGATATTAAAATAAAAAAAAGTAGAACTCTTTACTTTAAACTAGGGGAATGCATGTGTCATTGTTGATATAAAAATTTAGTAAGGAGTACTCTAGCATGTCAATGGCTATAATAGTTCGTCAAACAACAGAGGCCAGTACTTCCACCAATCAGTTTTTTTGAAAAGAGAAAATCCCATCAAGTATATATTTTGCAAACAAACATAGCCTAAGTGTCGTGTTATATCAGCTTTTTCCAATTTTTTTCTCAGACTTGAATCAGTGTTGACAACACACTCTGGTGTGGTTCCTAGATTTCCAAACCATCCCACCAGAAAATGGGGAAAAGCAAAAACTTTCATCTTCTTCTTTGGCTACCTACAATTTTAGCACCCGAGTTCTTGCGAGTAGACTATTAATAGTTCATACATACTTGAGAGTGATCCTGGACCACTAAATACCAATTGGCCGCAAAGGCAGCTAGCAGTGGATAAGTTTTTGAAATTCAGTAATAAATAATAAAATCATTGTTGAGTAAAAATATACTCAATACCCGGATACCATCTGTAATTTTGTTTTGTAAGGTAACTATAGATGCACGGTATCTAAAGTAATGACGCATAATAATGACTGCCAATGATAAAATGCAACGTGACAAGCCTGATGATAATTTGGACATTTAATCAAAAAGGTCCACTGGACTAAACCAAAAATAGTATTTAACTTAACACTATCCTTTATTCAAATCAGTGTGTAGAGCTTCAACTAGTCTCCTCTCATGATTGATACCAATCCCCTTGTGCATGGCTTCCACCATATGTAGAATGTTCAGCTCTTATAAATAATCAGATCAGACTGTGACACAGGAACCCAGCACAGACATGCTTGATGCTAGGAATACCAGAATAAGAAACAATTTAATGCTGAGTCATGTTGGCAAGTAGCCTAACTTTTTGTAGCAGGGAAAATGAAAAGCAAGATTGCTTATCCAAAATCAGTTGTTGGGTCGTGCCTCAGCGGAGAACCTGCGTAGGAATTCTTTGGTTGCAAAAGCTCTGCAAATAGAATTTAAAAGTATTTAAGAAGGTGAAAAAGACATAATTCAAATTGTCTGGTACATTTGTTTGGGTAGAATGGGAAACTTATGACTCATTCTCCCCATGCTCTGGAACTGTGGATTGCCTTGGCCTTCTTATTTTTCAAGGATACATAAAGCTATCATCCGATCCAAAAAGGTAATGTCAGTTGATAGCCACATAATTCAGGCATTATATGAGTGCTATATTTGCCTTTTATAATATTAGTTTATTTTATTTAATGAGTTTTATTTTGGTTTATAGGTTTTAATATTTTGTTACCAAAAGTCAAAATATTGGTGATCAATTAATATTTAATGCTCCAATTCATGGAAAGAAAGAGCAAAGAAGACCCTTCAAAAGAAAGTTGATATTTACATGGAAAAGGTAAAAAAGGAAGGCGGTGGAACAAGCTTGGAGATCAAGGGATTTTCACCTCTAGGAGGAGCAAGAGTGACATCATTGTATTAGTTTCAGGTTATATTTAGGAGCAAGTAATGAAAAGCTGTCTTGTCGATTTTCATTGTATGGTCCTTAAAAGATTTTAATTAAAGGGAGTTTTTCTTACTTTTTTATTTTTATGTTGAAGAATCTTCACTATAAATTATAAAAATAGGGTTTAGGTTCTTTACAAGTTCTCTTATATTTTATTTAGTTGTTTAAATCATGTTATTTAATTTCATGCAAATAGTAGCAATAATTTTATTTTTAATTCTATGGCTAGCTAAATTGTTAAGATTTACGAGGATGAGGAAGATAAGTAATATCTCGTAACACATTCTCTATCTCTTCTATTATTCATATTCGAATGAATTAATGATTTCACCTTCATGTTTCATTAGTTGAATAACTTCATGCATAGTTCTTATGTGATTTTTAAATTAACGAGGATGTTTGATTATTGTCAACATGCGAGTTTTTTGTAGTCCATGCTTGCCAAGTTAATTATAAAAAGTCACTAAATTAAATGAATGGAGATCAAAGTTATAGTTAATTTTGGATCTTTATTGATTTATTTTCCGTACTTTCCTATCCGGTGCCAATTTGAGTTACAAATAGAAGAGGAGAGATTACTTGTTATGTGTGTTATTTAATGAATCTGGATTCCTAGATTGATTTTTTTACATCATTAGCTTTCATCTTTAAGTAATTTAATTATTGTTTTATTTTCGTTTTAGTTTTAGTTACCCATCTTCTCCATCTTTATTTATAATTCGCCTGAATTGGTTCTAAAGATATAAGAAAACTAATCTTCAAGTCAACCATACTTCCACAAGTTTTCAATTTGATAATATGCACTTGCAGTTATTAAAATATTTTATACTTTTGCATCAAGAAACTGTAATGAGTCTAACAACTATGTATCATATCGACAAGTGGATTCATGGTTGTTTGAGTCGATTGATGACGGAGTTTTTGTAAGATTTGGATGATAGGAGCGATAATGGGCTTGGGGGGTTTCCGATTGGGATGATTGTGGAGGTTGGGGTCACTAGGTTTGATGGATGCTGATGATAAACAATTGTTGAGGGTATGGAGAATAAGTGTTTGGCTATTTGACAATGGTTGTGATTGGCCGACTGCTAGGGTTCGTTTTGTGGTAGCGGCAGATGATGGACTATTTGGGTCTGTCTTAGGGCTGTCTAAGGGTGGTGAAGAGGAAGAACAGTGGTATGTGTTTGGGTATTGTAGTAGAAGGGGCTTTGTTGGGTGGCTGACAACGACAAAAGTTGGGGGTATGGTTGCTGGTAATGGCGATTATGCGGGCTGGTGATTGCTGGGGTTTGCTGGTGGCGTAAGAGTGACGACAATAATTTCTGGACAATGATATGTGGCGGCAAAAGGTGGTTTCAAGGTTAAGGCTTTGATACCGTATGGTGTGACAAGCGTTTAGGGAGAAAGGATAATTCATACAAATCAATTCATACCAAATGGTGAGGGTGGGTGATTAGGGACAAAGAATAATTTTTCACACAAATCAATTTTCACAAATCTCAATCAATCATATAATTCATTGTCTATCCAATAACAATGTACATCCCTATTTGTATTATACTCCTAAACAACTTTCCTAACCTAAATAGAACTCGAATAAGTAACTACCAAAACAATAAATAAAATTAATTGATTAAATACAATTAGAATTTTCTTTAATTGCCATTGGCTTCTAAATCCTCTTATATTCGTCAAACCAAGTCTCGAGGGCCCGTTTTGTATAAATGTTTTGTTAAATCATGACTTGTATCGTGTATCGAAAATCTTTGAATTATGAATCACGTATTGAATCGTTAATTGTGTTGTGAGCTATAGAAAGACATACAAAACAAAATAATTATATATTTTAACATATAGAGAACTCATTTTATTGGACAAAAAGTATATTAGAGTAAGTGTAAAATTAAAGTAATCAAATGAGCCGATAAATAATTTTTAAATATAATAAAATACAATTTGCACCCTAAGTTTACATGTCAGAGCATTGACACACCCCCAAACTTTAAAAGGTGTCTCTGTGCACCCTCTAATTATAGTTGAGGTGTTAAAATGCACACTCCAGAGTTTTATCCGTCCTAATATGACCGGAGGAAGTAAAATTTTATCAATTATTTTAAGGTAACAATGCCAATTCAATCATAGCAAATTAAAATTAAACTACAATAAAATAACCCAACCTTAATGCCAAACCATAACCTTAATCCTTTACACCAATACTTAATCTACCTAATTACTCTCCCCCGCAAAGATATTATCCCCTCACCAGAACAATCCTCTCTCATTCTCACTAACTTTTGACCAATTTGAGCAATTGCTAACCATCATCACTACCCATAATCACAAAATGACCTTTATATCTATATATTTTCATCTAATTCAATCATAGAAAATACCCCCAAAACCCTCATCAGTATCAATCAAATCTTCCCAAAGGACCCAAACACTAAAGATAAATGTAGTCTACTTTATTTAGCGCAAAAACTCTTCCGATCCAGTTTAGAATGGAGGCGATTTCAAGGTAAAGACACCAATTACTCCTAGAAACACCGATTGTTCCTAGAAAACATCATCACCATCATGAAGACGTGAGATTTCAAGGTGAAGACATGAGATCTTTGATCTTTCGGTCGATCATTCCGTACTAGCCACTAGGACGCTCGTTTTGGGGAAATGCCCGACATGAACAATGTGTTTAGAAGAGGCACAGAGATGGATAATAGCTTGGATATTAATTCTAGCAATCTATTTAACTAGTTTTTATGTTTTTTATTTTTAAACAAAGTTGTGTTTGGTTGGTTTGTTTAATTTTGCTTAGTTTATTGAATGTAGCGGCATTTTTACCCTTTAAAGAAATTGAGAAACTAGCTCATCTGGTCATATTTGACCCGTTGAAAATTCGGAGCGTGCAACTTAGCACATCAAATTAGAGGGTGCAAGGAGACTTTTTAAAGTTTGGGGTGTAACAGTGCTATAACATGTAAACTTTAGGGTGCAAATAGTATTTTAGTCTTTTAAATATTAAAATTATAGTTTGAAGAGTTTAAACTAGAGGCTTAATAAATAATCAATATTGTTCAAGTGATTTTTATTAAGGAACAAGAGAAAAGAAATAGAAAAGAAATGGAAAAAAAAAAGAGCTTGTTTAACATAAAAGCATAAACATAAAATGAAATTAATCCCCAAATTAGAAAGTGTATCCAAAACTATGTATTTATGTCTTCATATAGCTATGAGATAGGAGAAAAAAGAAGTGATAACTAAGTCCTTTGAAAAAGATAAGAAATCCTAGAAAACATTTTAAGAATTATTGTATAAATCGAGTGAATAGCTCTTTTAATGGGAAAAAAAAGACTTTAATTTGTTATTTTAACTCTTATCAAGTTCTCCTCAAACATAAAAATGTATCGATCGTGTTGATCATGTCGAATCACAAGATACAAGTGACATATCTAAGATACAGATCATTTTGGTACGTAACAACTCAGGTCAAATCTCGAGTCTGAATCAAATCATAGCATAAGAAAGCTCAATGCGCTTGTCTCACTAGTATCTTCTTGGGTCATCTTGGTCCACCACAGGCTCACACATAAGGTCATGACTTAAAGTATTAATGATAACAGCTTAAGTCCTCGTATATACATTCAAGTAGTCCACATGTTACGATATGACTGGGTGTTACAAACTTTCCCTGCTTAAATACCTAACGTCGTCAAGCCGAACACATAATCACACAACCCATAAACTTTATCCCTCTAGCCATTGTGGGATAATACCAGCAGCCTACAAGGCCGGCCTTCGTGTCCCCACCTCTGGTAACCCGATCAAATGACCTGACCCAACCCGAACTTTTGAGAGTCGGCTCTGATACCACATGAAACAAGTAACAAACCAGGTCAAATCCCGAGTCCGAATCAAATCATAGCATTTTAAGGTCCAATGAGCTTGTCTCATTAATATCTTCTTGGGTAATCCTAACCCACCACAGGCTCATCCAAAAGGTCATGACTGAATGTATTGATAATAACAGCTTGAGTCTTTATATATACATCTAAGTATCACACATGTTACAATGTGGGATTGTGGCATTACATCGTATTATGCGATACGTATCGTGTATTTGTAAGATTATAACAAAACTATAGGTTTTAAAATTTTCATGCATTTTCTATAATTTTATTTATTTTATTCTTTCTTAATTTTCATTTTCTGAATACTTTATTTTTCTCATTCTCTTTCTATTTTTAGTTTTCATATGGATTTATTTTGATTTTACCCTTATTAGTTAGGGATAAAAAGCACTGTTGAGTTAAGTTGGTTACTTCTAATTTTTGTGAGGAAATACTCCATCTGTTCCAAATTATAAGATCATTATCGACTTTTAAAAGTCAATTTGAGATAATTTCAAAAAATTGGTATAATTCATCAAAAATTACAAAATAATAAATTTTATAATATTAATATATTTTAGATACTTTACAATTTTCATCATCTTATTAACTAAAATTAAATGAATCTATGCTGATTTCGAGTTTTAAAATGTTTAAAATTGACTTCAAAAGCCAATAATGATCTTATAATTTGGAACAGAGAGAGTATTTCACTATTTTCCTAAAGGCGTTATTCAGTTGAGTTAACCTGGCGTTCTAATTTTTTTTTTGTAAGAATACAATTCACTATTAAAGATTTTTTATACAAACTGAATTAGGAAAAAGCAAGAGAAGCACGCACTAAATGTGAGAGAGTGGTTCGACTTCAAACGTAATTTTCCACACTACTTTATCGTCGTACCCCAACCAAACTTAACTTAGGCTTACACTAATCAAATGTAGGTTTAATTGTGTTGCCAACATCATGTTCAACTCTTAAGGTTTAGGCTTTGGCTGGTAATCAAATTACTCCTCATATTACAACCGTAAATTGTTCACAAGTTAAAGAAACATAATGCAAAGTAGAAAGTAGAATTGCTAACCTGCAAGCTAAACTAATGCATTCTCCGTCTAAAAGGCCAACAGGGAGCCCTCCTCTGTGATCTTCAACATGCTCCAAGATAACTGGTAGTTGACTCGTACCATATCTACTCATAATGAAGTGAGCCGAAAGGAGACTCATACTAGGCGTTACTGTCCATGATACCCTACATTTTTCATCATTTGAATGACATAATTCAGACACTACAAGTTCCTGTTAAACAAACAACCAATTAGTCAATTAGACAATATGAATACATCACACTAAATTTGCAATTGTTAGAAATTGATAGACAATTGAATAAGTGACTTGTGATAGTACAGTAAAACATGCACTAATAGGAGTGACTTGTATTTATGGACCAAAAACATATTTTCACCTCATTTCAATTCCTTAATTGATTTAATTTATTAATACAAGAGAAAGAATAAAAAGCCAGGGGACAAGGAATCCATCCACGATCCCACCTTATACAAGTGGACATAAAAAGAAAACAAAACACTTAAATATTACAGCACCTCCAAACTGTCCCTAAAAGCTCCCATAGTGAAGCAAGAAATATCAAATACCATAAGTGAAGAAGATAAATAGTTGTCTTAACAACCAAAGCATTACGCTCATTCCAAATCCACGAACAGAAAAGGTAGCAAACTTCTAGAGCACTTTAGCATTTTTACTCCCCCAAAGAAGCCCCAAAATGGATTAAGCAACATATACGCTACCAAAACACAACACATTGACTCCTTCCCGACCACATTGAATATAGAGTTCCACAAGCCCCAACCAATATATCTGATTAGTATATTTACACGTAACATAAATGTCTCAAAATAGAGCCTTGTAGTGTCCGTCTAATATTTTCCCTTGTAGTAGTATAGACCAAATAAAAGCATATGACTTTGGATGGTAACTGTCCTTCCATATGAAAGAAGCCAAATAAAACTGAAGTGGAACAAGAGTACGAGTTAATAAACAAATGTAGCTCATACAAGAAAAAGTGACACTTGAATCTATAGACCAAACATGTGTTACATAGACTTCTTCGGTTAGGCAAAAGAACCCATATCGACACACGTCGACATGGGTGTGGGTGCGGCAATTGGACAATCCAAAATAGCGTAAAACAGAGAAAAATGTTCTAAAATAGGAGAGTCCAATTTAAAACACTTCCTCGCACCCAACAAGGATCCTGAGTCCATGTAACATAGGGCCAAACTCCTGACTTCATCATTAAATCCTTAATGTTTTAAAGTTCATTTTTTTTGTTCTTTTCTTTTCCTACAGTTAGTCTAGACAAGTTTCTCACACAACAATCTACTAACATCATTATAATGGAAAGGTTGACAAAATAATTCTAAATCAGTAATAGCTGAGAGAGCTACCTCTGGCCTTTCACTCTTTTCTTTTGACAATTTGCTGAACTCCTGAATGTCTCCTAGTGTCAGTAAACCAATCAGGAGACTTTTATCATCTACTATAACTGCGCAAGACTGCTTCTCTGCGAGCATAAGAGTCACTGCCTCAGTTAGAAAAGTGCTCATCAGGACAGTCACATATCGTGTTCTCATGGCTTGTGAAACAAGTATCCTTTTTGCCAGCTCAATCATGTCAGCATCAGTATCATCTACACAAAGCGAATCACCACATTCGCAAAGGCTAATTGTACAAGACCCTTTTGCAGCTAGTAAAGGAGTAGAGGAGAGCACATCTGGGTTGCGGAAAGATGTATCGGGTTGTTGTATTGCATGTTTGTTTCCCTCTTTGAATTTCAAAGCATCACCTCCCTCCCTTCTCCTTGTGTACCCTGATGTAATCCATGATGATAATCCCACAGCGCCTAGAAGTGGCAGAACTATTCGATAGTCCTGAGTCAGTTCAAATAAAAGCAGAACTGCAGTAAGAGGTACCTGACACACCCCAGCAAGAGTGGCAGCCATGCCAACCTGCTCAAGAAACTCTTTATCGGTAAACTACATCTTAATTTTGAAATTCACAGGAATCTTATGCTCGGAAACATGTGGAGAAAATATAAACTAATCAATAAATGACTTCATTGTGACATCAAATCATATGTCAACTTTTTTCCTTCTGGTAATAGTCATGAAGTCTCAAGGGTAATGGGGAAGTCAAAGTGCTGAACTATTAATCTAGTTTATGTCGGATCTTGGATGATAAAGAGTGTGTATGAACTTTAGGTGAGGATTCCACATAATAAAGCTACTGGACTTGAGAAAGAGTACAAATAATATAATCCACTACCTACAGGTTACAGCTAAGAAGTAAAGCACAACATATAGCAAATATACTTTGTCCACTTAAATAGATAGACAGAGTAACTGAAGATAAAATCCATCCAAATAACCTTACTAAAATGTGAATGGTGAGGAATGCATGCAATAATAAATAAAAACTACAAAATTCTACATGTGCGAATCGACTCTGAAATCAAAGTACAATTTACATAATAGTGTCAGGTTCATACCAGGCCATATGCTTGTGGTGATGCAACCTCCAAAAAGGAAAGATGAAAGATGGGATTGGATTGAGAAATTACAAAACTAACAAATTTCCCATATGACATTCCTGTAGCAGCACCAATAAACAGAGATGGAGCGTAATAGCCTCCTACTAATCCAGAGGCACGACACAATGAAGTTGCTACTATTTTAACTGCGACCAGCTGAAGCAACAGATCCGCGGAGAGGATTTTAACAAAGGGCCGCGATTCTAACAATACATCAACATTCTCAAATCCCCAGTAGAGAATTTCTGGATATGCCAATGCTATGAGCCCAACAGCTAAGCCACCAAATACAGTGAAAGCCGCCTTTGGCATTCCAATGTTTTTCTGAACATTTTCAAAAGTCACTACCATAAATGATGTGCACCACGATAAAATGAGCGAAACCATGCCACACAGGATACCCAGCAAAAGATACAGCGGGAGTTCTAAAAATGTGCAAAATAAATCAATGTCCAAAACTTAGTTAGCTGATGAAAGCAAACCGAATTGACTTTTGGTTTTTTATTTATATAAACAATAACTGACTACAAAAAAAAAAGTACTCCTTATGTTCCGAGATAAAAGCCCTCCATTGACTTTTGTGGTCAAATTGACTATTTTTCAAATTAATAATTAAACATATATATTTAGATTTTCACAAAAGACAAACATTGAGATTAATACTGAATTGTATGCAGTTTATGATGTTTATACATTTTTTGCGTATATATAAGATATATTGATTTGAAAAATGGTCAATTTGACCAAAAAAGTCAATGGTGAACCTTTATCCTAGGACGGAGGGAGTAATAATCATGATGAAACCCACAGAAGCAGCAATAACAATAACTGGATTATGAACTACCTAGGATAACCCAAGGATAAATGACATGAAGTATTTGAAGCTGCCAGATATGATTTGTCTGAGTAAAGCACAAATGTAATTCATGAGTCGGTTGTTGTTGGCCTGGTAAAAGTTCAACATATGATCTAGGTACAAAATTTAAACTTACTTGAGAAATAAGAAATAAATATATTACTTCGCTTTTTAAGTAGAGGAAATTTTATTCCGCATTTCTTGTCAGCACAAAGGAAGCACAGAAAAATAGGCTCAAAGAGAAATACCTAACTACAGAACCCACCCTTGAATAGACGTACCAGATCCTGCTGGAAAATAAGTTTCTATGTAGGCTCAGTTGATCCAATTTGAGAAGTGAAACACTTGATCCATCTCAATTCATTTTTCATAATGCATAAAGAAAATTTCTATACTTCAGACTAACAATTTTTTTTAATCAACTCCAGAAGTCATTTGGGCAACTATAGTGCCGCAACCTATCTCTATTTAGACTATATTTAGGATTTAAGCTAACAAGCTCTACTAGAAGTGAATAATTACCCTTATTCCATGTGACTCACTTATGCTAAAATCTTCAAACTAACTACTAAATCCATCAATTTTATTTATCTTTGTCAATGGTCCTTGGGCATTCATTGCCTTTCCCTCAAAATCATCCTTGTCCCAATGGATAACTATGTTGGTATACCTTTTCTTCCATCCTACTTGACAAACTATTTGCAGCTGTGTTGTCCTTCCACCTTTTATAGTTAATAATGCTGTCATAACTCAGAAGCTTGCAGAGCCACCTTTGGTTTAGAATAGAGACCACTTTATGCTCTAGGAAGTACTTGAGGGAAAAATAAACAGTCCTTGTGATAAATTTCCATTGCCCAAGCATGAAGACCATCTCTTGTTTGCCTCTACTATTGTCATAAGCTCTCTCTCATTGGTGGAGTGGGCCAGTCCTGTGGGTCCCACTGCCTTGACAAATAGGCTAAAGGAATTCCCCTCCCCGTTTGCATCAGCAAATGCCTCTATCGCATTTTTTGAAGCATCTGTGTCAATCTCAAATATTTTTTCACTCGTCATAGATTGGAAAGGCTAGGACAGCATTGTGTTCAACTATTCCTGCTTGTGAAGACCAATTCAGCTTCTTCATTCCATCCATAGTTCCCTTTTGTGTAGAAAACTGTCAAAGGCCTAAGAATTCCCTAAGTCCTTTGATGATACTGGGCCTTGGCCAATTGAGAACACGGTCCACTTTGGAGGGATCCACAGCTATTCCTTGTTTAGTGCCCCCAAATAACCCACATGCTTTCTGGCAAATTCAAATTTGCTTGCATTGGCAAAGAGATTGTTCTTTAACACACTCTTTAAGTTAGTCACGTGCCTGCTCCACTACATCTCCAACAGAATTATGAGAAGGAGAATGAAGAGTCGGGGCCATGGCCAAACCCAATTCGGCCGACCCAGAGGTTGGGCACTCTCTACTAACAGAATCATGCAACTAACCAGGAAAAGAAACGGATTCAGCACAAGTACCTTTCTTAGGAGCCATTACAAACAAATTGGGGTAGAAAAGACGGAAGATCAAACGAAAGAATTGATGAAGACCTCAAGAACAGTATGAATGTTCTTGAGTATCAGAGGCTGACAACAGCTGCTGGAAATCACCTGGTGGTGGAACAAGGCTGCCTGAACTAACCTACAGGTGGCTGGAAATCTCCAAGGGTGGTGGTAAACTCTCAAATTTCCCAAGAGCTCTCTCAAAAGTTTTAAGGAAAGTTTGGGAAGGCAAATGATCAAGTGAGGAGCAAAGTAAGTGATCTCCCACACTTATACCCACAAAAAGGTACAAAAACCCAAGGATCCCAGTTTGGGTGGTGGAATTAAAAAGTTTCTGAAAATTTCCACCCAAGCATGCGATAAGATCCACGTGCAATGAAATGGGCATATGGCAGATGGTCCAGCTGGTAGGAGTGCCATGTCAAAAAAACCCACCTCAAAGGGCTGATTAGTTGACGATATTTTCAAAGATGGAAATGACGCCAAAAGAAACCCCTTGAAGGGTTGCCATGGTTGACATTATTTCCATAAATGGAAATATTTGGAAATATCGCCAACAGAAACCCTGCCAAAGGTCGGCTTGTCAACGGTATTTCCATTTTTGTAAATAGCGTCAACAAAGGTCACGCCAAGAAGGGCTTGTTGACGTTATTTCCAAAAATTGGAAATAGTGCCAATAGGAACCATGCCAAGGGGGGCTTCCATGACGGCATTTCCAAAAAGGAAAATCGCACCAAGCATGTTATCACCAAAGGTCCCTTTCCGTTGACATTATTTCCTTAAAAGGAAATAGAGCCAAGAAAACACTCAGCAAAGAACGCCAAAGGCGCTGATGGAAAAATGTAGGGAAGTACCCCAAAGTTTGGGGAGTGTCGTTTGCACCCCTAAGTTCCCAAAAAAAAATGTAAAAAATTGTTTTTTTCATATAATAACATATATATTTGTTAAGCACTGAAGGCACAAAAATGCATATAGAGTACTATGCACAAACACTCTTTCATAATTTTTTGCAAACTATAAATGAGTATAGAGAAAATGATGTGGATCAAAATCTCTAACAATGGCAGCTTGCCACGTGTCATTATATTAAGCCCGGCCTAAGCGAAGGCAAAATAGTAACTTCACCTTAAGATAAAGGTAAATAATTATTTACAATTATCTAATATTTATCCGTGGATAAATGTCACTTAATACATATATTAATAGGGATAACTATCAAGAGACCATGTGCGATTAGGATTGGAAATTCCATAACAGTCCAAGGTCAAATGAGGAGAGAATTCTGATACTATACAAAGGGTTAGACATACATCACAAGGTACATAATTCTTCTTAGCTATTGAGCATAGAATCTGTCTCAAGTTTTAGGATTGGAAATTCCATAAAAATCCAAGGTCAAATAAGGAGAGAATTCTGATACTATACAAAGGGGTTAGACATACATCACAAGGTACACAATTCTTCTTAGCTATTGAGTAAAGAATCTCTCTCAGGTTTCTAACTTAAGCATTGAGAGTCCTCTCGAAGCCCCCAACTCCAATGGACTTTTTGCAAGTTCAAGATGGTCAACGACAATCAAAGTCAACTCATGGGGGTTGACCAAAATCCTAGTTTTCATGTATCTAATGTACGCACTGCCTAGGAAAACGACTACATGCTGGTGCTCTCTTCGTCGCCTAGCTCCGCATAGCTCTTTTTTAAACATAAAAAATTGCCCATAAATCGTTCATGTACTGAACAATCAACTTGGCTACTACCACTAAGTTTCTTAACGTTCGGGAAAAAATAACACTTTGGAAGTTTTTCTATTCGGTAACAGCATTTAGTTTAAAATTTAACATCAATTCCATTCCAACCGATGAAAAGCGAGAAAGAAAAGTAGGCGTACAGTCAGTAACAGAAGCTTTAGCTTTCGATAGCAAGGCTTTCCTGGAAGAGAGGATGTTTTCTACTTTTCTACCAGGTAAAAGGGAGTTCTCACCCCAGTGGAGTCAACTTTCATTCAAGAGTTAAATTATTGATCTTATTGCGGAAAGTGCTAGCGACATTAAACAGTGCCTCATAGCATTTTGTGGATTATTTGAATTTTGAAAGGAACGAAAATGTTTATACTAGGACGTGAGAGCAAGGTTGTTATCCCATATCAGGTTTTGTTTCTCAAGTCTGCTTTTTCGTTTGGCATCAAGAGGTTTATCTGGATTCTATTATGTTGATTGTGGATGATTTGGGAGAGTTTATATAGGAAACTAATATAAGTATGTTTTGGGAGGTTCCTTGTATAGGGCAGAGTTTTGCTTTATTTGGGGATATTGAGGTTTGGAGGTTTGGAGACATTGGCTTAAGTTGGTTAACTACATTGCTACCTATCTTCAAGTATAACGGAGATATTAAATGAAGTTGTGACTAGGAGTCATTGAACATAGGTTAATGGAATGAGAAAATAGAATATGGACTCTACCGGAAAATCCACAACGGAAGCGATACATTTGCTTCGGAGGTAAGTGGCAAGGTTCATCAACCTACAAAAGGCTTATGATAAAGTCCACTCGAAGAATCCTTTGGTGGGTACTTGAGAAACGTGTACCTACCAACTATGTTGATATAGTTAAAGATATGTACAAGGGTGCAGTGACTAGTGTGAGGATATGATTGCACAAGAGGTCAGTATTAAGCCCATAATTGTTCATATTAGTGGATGAGCTTATAATACCGTGGTTGCAAATGACATATTGCTCCTAAACGAGAGTAGGGCAAGGCTCACATTACTGAGAATCTTGACATTTTACTGGGTTTCTGATTACTGGGGATGTAAGATTACCAGTGTAACAAACACAATCTATAAAGATGACCGGCTTACATTACCGGGTATTTAAGATGACGACTTTAGATGACATGCAACAAACTTCCCCTTAGTGACTACTTTCCAAAAATAAAGGCAATGGAATACATTATTGTGGTTGACGAAACAACAGATTCATCCACTATATTACAATACATCGCTCATACTTTGAGAGAGTGGGGTGTGCTTCTACTTTGCTTTCATGAGATTAGAATTGGAGGAAAGGGAGAACAGGTCGGTTCGAGGACCCATTGGTTAAAGAAACTGCTTAAATCACTAGTGTTATATTTTGTGTTACAATCACCTACTTACATGATTGATACGATCACTACATAAGGAGCGCGGTCAGCTTGGACAGGCATGAGTGCAATTCCATTTGGGGCTAGTTCTTTTTTTTTAATGAAAAATGCAAATTTTTAAGGTGACAGGGCGAGTGGGGCCTAATGATAACGTGTCTTCTAAGCCTTCCCCGACCAAGATCGCTCCGACACTGGTAGTGTTCGTGATCAGTCTCCTCAACAATAGCTTTTTCATTCCAATCAGTTAGACAACGTTCCAAAGCAATTTGAGCTTGTAGAAGTTTGTCTTCAACTTTCTTCACATTATCAAAGATGTTGCCAAAGAAATTTTCAATCAACTCTATGAGACTTTGACCTAGACTGTCGATCTATGTATTCGAATCTTCCGCACCTGCGGAGTCTAAGGCTGTGGAGAAGCAACATGCCAACAAAATGAATGTAGGTAGCGGAATTGTGCATGTTAAGATGGACGTGCAACCAAACAAAAACAAGAAAGTATAGTATACAAATGAAGCCATTCGTAGAAAAATAGAGGTGGTACTGATTGAGAAGAAGATGAAGAGGAATAGGTTGAGATGGTTTGGACACTTTGGCATAGACCACCGACGAGGAAAAATGATTGTTACATCTCGATGCAGCAAAAAAAAGGGAGGGAGACCAAAAATTACTTGATAGAAAGCAATTGAGATGGATATCTGTGCACATGGTGTTACACAAGACATTCCCCTAGATAGGGCGGTGCAGAAGTATAGCGGTATAGAGGCAAAGGATTTATTTAGCCGGCCCCAACTAATTTGGAACTGAAATTTATTTGACTGGAGTTAAAAAAATATATTTTTCTTTTAATATTGTGCTTGCACTTGGGTTCGAAGCCTTTTTGGCACTTATAATGGAATTATTTTTAATAAATAAAAATAAACGATTCTAATAACACAAAACTCTTTTTAAGAAAAGAGAAACAACAATTTAAAATTGCGTAAAAGAAGTCTAACAAGTTGTGCTTTACCCCAATTTCACTCCCCCGCCCCCAAAACAATTCATAGAACCTTCGGATAACCTACTCGCGGTTCTAAGCTAAGTAATACAGTTAGTTTTTCATACGCCACAGATTACCCACCAGAGATTCATCCCGTTCTTTACACATATCATACACAACCATGAAAAAAGACATGTAACATATTCATATTATATCTGTATGTACATATTTGCTCTCTCCCTCTAGGGATCAAATCTTATCCTTTCTATTTCACATGGTGATAGAATCTAATATGTATTATGGACATAGAAAAACCTTGCCAGATAATTTGTAATACTCCGATTAAGCAAACCAGAGGGAATAACTTTGAGTCACTTAGCTTAAAACCGCATGCAGGTTACTATAGGTTTATGGACAATAAGAAGTCAAGTGAAAATGGTGTGTAACCACAGGTAGCTTGATGCATTTAATTTTAAAATTTCTAGGAACTATAATAAGGTAGGGTTTTGGATTTAAGTTTTTTAAGTTTATGGGTAAAATTCAGATGAACATGCGAGATTTTCACCTATTTTCCATCACCACCTAGCTGTTAAAAGTAACACATATGCTCTTGTAGTTGTGTTGTTCTAGTGAAATAGTTAGGTTTCCATCCAAACTAATTGTGCTCATAATACACTCTCTCGTAGAACACATGAAAAAGCTCTAAAACTGTCAAATGTTGAAAAAGCTTTGATTTGAAAGTCTTCAATGCTTCTTTGAGTTGGCCTTTGTAGTAGATTCACATCTCTCTCTATATATATATACACACATATATATGTATATATAGAAAGAGAGACAAATAGACATATATAAATATATATAGAGAGAAAGATTAAAAATAGATAGCTAGAATTCTTAAAGCCTCCTCTTTCATAACCCAAAACCTAGAATCCACAAATTTTCTGTAATTAATGGAATGGATTAAGGACCTACCACAACAAAGATCATCTCAGAATAAGTTGAAGTCGATTTGTTGTGAGTTTCATGTTTGGGTTTCTATTTGATATTATGTACAGATCTGATCTGATTATGTATTTTTTCTGATTCATCTGTTGTGAGCTCCGTATTTGGATTTCTATTTGGTATTATGTGTATATCTGATCTGATTGCGTACTTTTTCTGGTTGATTTGTTGTGAGTTTCATAATTTTTCAATGAATTAATACCTCTTTTCTTTTTTTTGCTTAATATTTGTTTTTCATGGTATTTAGGATTCAAATTTGGTATTTTTTTAAAATCTTATATATTTAATTATTATACATGTATATATGTATGTGTAATAGTTTATTTCTTCTTGCAACATAAATCCATCCTTCGCACACTTGCATAATTCTCTTCATGGATCCAAATTCCAAATATTGTTATAAGTTTCTTAGTTTCTTTCGGGTTTATTTTATTTTATTTTATTTTATTGGGTTAAATTTTCTGGAATTTCCTGATTTCGGTGGTTCTCGTAGCTGGAAGTATGGTAATTTTGGGTTGGTTCTTCTTCTCCGGTAAAGGTTGATGGCAGTGTTCTACATGATTGTGTCTCTTCATAATGTAAATTGCAATATCATAAAAGAGAAAAGGAAGGAGAAGAAATCGATGACGTTCCCACCATCGCGGGAATCATAAGGTGGTGGCCTAATTTCCACTATGCCATCGCCAATTTTTGTTTTAAACTGTGAAGAAGACCATAACTTTAGATTTTCTTTGAAACTCATCCATCGTTTGTCTGTCTCTTTCTCCTCTCTCTAAAAAAAACTTTTTTTCTCTCTAAATATCCTTGAAAGAGGCAAAGTCCATTTCCATCAAAGAAGGAAGAACTTTATCACACAATCGGTCTTTCTCTATTTCTTGCCTTGTAGCTTATTTTGTTTGATTGGGTAGGGGAGAGAGAGAGAGAGAGAGAGAGAGAGACTCCAAATAAATTGAAGTTAATTTGTGTTGCAAGTAGTTGGTGGTGAATGGTAGTAGATAGAAGCAGTAGTAGCTGGGGGTTGCAGATGCAATGAGGATAGGAAAGGTGGTGGGGAATGGGGTGGAATGATGGTAATATGTCGCTACTAATAAAGCGGGAGAAGGAATAGACGGTTATTTTTCATATTAACACATTTTTGAAGCCTTTTCACTTTCCCTTTTCACCCTTTCAATGTATATTTATTTATTGTTAGGATCTATTTAAATCTCCATCCCTATTAGTTCTCTCACATTCAATAGTTTTTCCAATGATTAGTTTTCACGACAGTTTTTAAGTTTTAATTCCCAATTTTTCACTCCCACTCTCTTATCTCTTTTATTATAAATCACACATGTAGCATTTGTGCAGGATAACTAGTATATATAAAAGGCATAACAGTGTTCGCCCATGTTCATTCACGTCGTTAAAACAGAAATCTTTTCTTCAATTAACCTCATGACTATAGGTAGAGGTGTTCAAAATTTTCGGTTTTTTCGGTTTTTTACCGAACCGATCGGTATCGGTTTTTTCGGTACCGGTTTTTTTCGGTACCGGTTTTTTCGGTTTCGGTTTTTTCGGTTTTTTATATTTTTCGGTATCGGTAGCGGTACGGGTAATTTTGCATTTCGGTTCTATTCGGTATACCGAAAAAACCGAATTACGTAATTTAATAATAAATTTATATTAATTATTATATAATTAATAATAATTATATATATTATTATATATATAATAATATATATAATTAATAATTATTACATATATTGCTAATCGGTAAAAACCGAAAACCGAATCGAAAAAACCGAACCGAATTTGTACCGAACCGGTACCGAAACCGATAATTCGGTTCGGTTTTCGGTTCGTGTTTTAGCGGTAATTTCGGTTCGGTACCGGTTCGGTTTTTTCGGTACCGGTTCGGTTTTTTACCGATGGACACCCCTAACTATAGGTGTTTCTGTATTCACTTTTAAAACCTTGGTGGTCATGTGAAAATAGGTGTAAACCTTGGCAGTCATTGGAATTTCACTTGAGTTTTGTTAGATTTGTTCATCCTAATCTGATTGAGTTCTCTCTAACCTTTTTTTCTCTCCATGTATGTTGCTATAAATGGGTTAAATACTTTTTAGGTCAGTAAACTAAGGTCTTATTTACATTTGCATCATTAGACTCATTTTTTTTCCATTCGACATATTGAACTCTATTTTTTTTACAAAACGTTACAAGTTAATTAAGTTTGAATTTAAACAGAAAAACACATGTACGCCACGAAGGATAAAGAAAGCTGAGGTGGCGTATAACGACGAGAGATGAAAAAGAGTTGCATAAGATTTGTTTGAGTTAACTCACGGTTTGAGTTGACTCGCCTTTATCTTCTTTATATGAAAAACTCTACCAAAAATCACCACCATCAACCATAATCACCATATCATCCAAGCAGATCCAGCAACTTGCGTCTTTATTTCTTCGTTTCTCTTCCTTTTGTATTTTGGACAAAATAACTATTCACCGCTAGTCAAAAGCCGTTGTTTCCGGCCATCATCGTCACTCCTTCCAGTTTCCATTACAGCAACCACGCCTTATGAAAACACAACAACAGTAGTCTGAAGAGTTTGAGGTTTGATTTTCTATGACTACCTTCTTTTTATCATTCCAAATGAGACCTTTGATTTGAGTTTCTTCAAATGAAACCTTTGATCTGGATTTCTTCAAATGAAATATTTGATATGGGTTTCTTGAAACTAAAACTTCGATCTGGGTTTCAGATGAAAACTTCGTTTAATCTACAAATTTGCAGACCAAATGTTTGAACCTACAATTAATTTAGATCTGAAATTAAAATATTAGAAAAAAATTAGAAAATTCAGTAGTTTGGCCCAAAAACTTTGAAACCTTGCTTACGATCTTAGGAAATCATTGTGTAATCTAATTTTTTGATATTTTTTATTCAATTAAAAAAAATAGTATTCTTAGTTTAATTTCAATGTTCCAGGTAGACTTAACAACATGGACAAACAATTACGCGTCACCTTTAGTCATTAAAATTTAAATGGACACGTCAGCTTTTACTCCTAAAATTTAACCGGCGTTTATTTTATTTTATTTTGACTTTTTGAAAAGAAAAAAAAATGTGAGTTGACTGACTTGATTGTAAAAAAGATGAGTTCAGTGATACAAATGTAAATTTAGAGCTAGTTTAGTGATGAAAAAAAGGATTTAATCCGGCAATAAATGAGGGTTACAAATAAAGATAGAGTGATGAAAAGTTACCACTTGGCGAACGAAAATCATAGTCTGGAACTGTGAAGGCAGGTTCAGACCCAAGACCAATTTCGGACACAACAGAAGCTATCACAGCACTAAGAATGACCATTGAAGTTGTGTTTGTTTGTGATAAGGATGAATCCACTGGTGATGGCCATAAGACCGACTCTATCGCAAAAAAGCAACCAGTGACAGCAGCATTGAATCCTGTTAAGTATGAAGCAACAATTGAATTTTTAGAATTGTTGATCTTAACTAACAGAAGAATATCAGCATTTATGAAGCATTTAGTTTAGGACCGATCATCAATAAAATATCTGAACGATAAAATGTAATTTGAAACAAGATGGGCAAGCCATTTTACTTGTTTGAATAGAAATAACCCAAAAAACAACACATCTAACAGGTACGAGAGAGAGAGAAAGAGAGAGAGAGTAAGAGAGAGAGAGAGAGGACTTTCCTGTACATCGACAATCGAGTCCATTTCCAACAACTTCCAAAACTATCATTTCTATATTTTCTTCTAACAAAAATGCCAAAATTGGGGAAATTCATATTTTTACCAAGAAGTTGCAAAGATGCTTAATGCATGCATAATGCATAATGCATAATGCATAATGCTCCCAGATGCCATATTTATGAAAGGTTAGGGTGCATGCATGTCATTGACTAGTTTTCTCCTTTTATTTTTTTCTTTTAGTAATAATGATGTATGCAGACCAACCAGAAGCGATTCCGGCAGCTGAGCCTGCAGCCTTAAGAGAGAGCTTCCTATGAGCTCCTCTATCAAACAGTGTACCTACTCCCATGGCTATGGATGCACCTATCTCAACACTAGGCCCTTCTGGCCCCAGTGAATTTCCCGTTCCGAGGGTAACACAAGCAGCAACTGTCTTCAAGATTGGTACCAGTGCATCTTTTACAATGGATGACAAAACTTCTTCTGTAGGGACCTCCAGAGCACCTCGAAGAAAGTTCAACATGCCAACAACCAACCCTCCACAAGCTGGTACAAAAACTACTTGCTTCCATATTACTTCAGTCGGTTCCTCCCTTAACCATGTGGCGCCTCGATTTGGAATCCCATCCCAACAAAGGTCACGTATTTCATGCACCTAAGTAAATAGAGATTAGGTATCAGCACCCATATACAGGTACGGGAGTCCCTCACCAGGATAATCAGGTCAATGCACAAAACTGATACAGGACATAACACAGTAGAGACCTGAATTAAGAAAAATATTTAAAAAAAATCAAAACACGAGTTTCTCTTTAGAAAAATGTACCCCGAGATGAATATTTACCTGGCACATAAAAACAATACTCCTCTTGTTGCGAAATTATAGGAAAAATAACTCAAAACTGAGTACTCCTACAAGAGATTTATTAGTTCTGATTCTTCAAATACAACCTTACCTCAATTAATAACCTTTACACGGGTCACTTAACATGCTAAAGACTTAAAGAAAGAAGTCTATATTAAAGAAAGGTGATAATTAATAACTGTAGTATAGCAATAAGGAATGATTATGTAATTTCTTTTTCAAGTTGTATTGATGTAAGCCTACCCCAACTATTTGGGATAAAGGCACTATAGAGTTGAGATATTATACTGATGTAAGACCTTCAAATTTCTGATGCTTTCTTTCCATAATCATTTGGGACTTTCAGGCAAAAGTTTAGCCTCCTATTTCCTACCTTATTTTACTCTTTAAGTTTAGGATTGCTAATTGTCGTGGTTTAAGGTTTAAGTTTAGCATTCCCAAATTTCATTCCTGTCCATATTTTAGTTTGTAAGCTTAATCCTATAAAAGGATTACTGTGAATCTTGTTACACACTTCTGATTTTATATAAAAATCTCTTTGATAATTTAATCTCAATTTCCCTTTGAGCGTTGAAGGATTTTGGTGGATTCTAGAGTTAACATACATAGTGGATTCTAGGTCTTTTAGCATCAGAATGATATCACACGCACCATAGCTTTCATCTAGTTGAGTTTTATCTGATCCCTTTAGTATCTTCATAAACGGACCCGAATACCTTAATGAAGGCGATCATGGGGTGCAAGACATTTGGTATGCAGGTCGTGCTCAGGAGGAAAATTTAAAACGGCAGTTTTCATAATTGTGTGATGCAATTGTTTGCCTTGAAATGAGCAAAAATCATGATGGCGGTAGGAATAATCGTGTTGAGGCTCTTGTCAATGAGGAGACAACTCAGATGGTTCGAAAGACGAAGTTATACTTAATGGAGATGGGTGAAGAAATGTCAGAAACATGGAGATGCAGAATAGTTAGGTTTTTCAAATTGAAGGTTCATGTTCAAACTTCCCCAAAAGTTAAAAGGTAGAGATAGGAAGTTACATGTATTTGAAAGTTTTTAGACATAGTATTAGTGGTAGAAGAAAAATGGGTCAAGATTGCGGTTTACAATTTACACTTCTTTGCAGGAACAGCTGCAAAATTTTCGTCGTCGCAAAGCAAAAGAACCTGTCAAGCACTGGCACAACATGAAGCATAAGTTTAAAGGTAGGATTTTTACCCTTAACTACCAGCAACTTATGTTTCAACATTTTATAAACATATCCAAGGAATTAATATTGTGACAGCCTATACCAATGTATCTTTTCGGTTGATGATGCTCATAACATGGGATCAAAGGCTAAGAGATTCTTAGGCCAACTATCCATGAGATTAAGTCATTCAAACACATCATGTCCACCTCTATTTCATGAGTAGCAGCTAGTTATTATAGCTTACAAACCAGCTTATGCAAATAAAACTTTTTGATATTTAAATTTGAGAGATTTTCTATTTTAAACTGTTTTTTAAATCTGGTTAAATTTTTAGTATCCGGAAATAGGCATTTTAGCCGCGTATGTACACAACTTTGTGTACCAGCCTAGGTAACTCCTGCTACCCAACAAAATTTGATTCCTCCTCACTTGCTAGAAAGCATCTAAAAGAATTTGAGATAAACTAGATGACACCATGATTAAACAGGATTACTTTCCCTGCCCACTTCCTAATTTTCCATCCAAAGTGAGTTGTAAGCTTGCTTATCCTGCAAGAGCTCAGCACTTCCTCTTTTCGCACTAGAGTTCATCAAGTTAACTCCTGACTTTATATATGACAACAAAATAAAGATAGCACTAGAAAAGTGTTTCACATCAAAGTTATTGTAAGATTTTCCCTAACTAAAACATTATTATAAGTCAAAAATGCCCCCACATACTCTAATTTTAAAGGTATAATTAATATAATTCCGGGCTGACTTCCAAATCAAACAGGTGGTGAACATTATTAATGCTATCCGACTCAACTATATACGTACCGCATTATTAAAGATCACGACACCAATGCCTGTGAGGAGACCTACAAAGCAGGCGGAGATTATAGCCGTGTTCCCTTCAGGATCAGCTTCTTCGATCACAGTTGTCACTTCTCGAGTGGGGCTGGGGTCATCTTTACCGAATTCATTTTTGTACCTTAGTTGCTGATTGTTGCCGTCCCGTGCGTCATCGTCGTCTGCCGGCTCGTTGGACCGTTCACTTTCAGGGAGAGCACTGCGTCGCGCAGCTCCAAACCTGGATTTTGAACAACGAAAATAAACCATTCTCCCAGGCCCATGAAATTCGAACTTCCCGCTAGTCGGAAGGAAAGAGTAGGAGGAGAATGAAGACAATTTTGAAGATATGTTGCTGCAGAAAGTCGCACAGCTATTATGGTGAGGCTTGAAGGGACTGAACCAACCACGTCTGCCGCCACACGCTAGCCCCATAATCCACCCACAAGACACCCAATGATTTCCTTTGTTGAAATGTACGGGGGAAGGGGACTTTAAGGGCCTGTTCGTGTACGACTTATAAGTCGGTCAACGAACTTATAAGTCATTAAGTCGTTAAGCTCGTTCGGGAATAACTTTTTTTCTAACTTATAAGTCAAAAAAAAAAAGCAACTATTTCTGACTTAAAAAAATGACTTATAAGTCATTTTTTTTAAGTTGGTCAACTGTCATGAAATGACAAAATTGCCCCTCGTTTTTTTTCTGTTCTTCTTACTAAAGGACATTTTAGTAATCTTTACATTTTACTTAATTTATAAGTCATTATTACCCGAACACATCCACAACTATTACTTATAATTTCCGACTTATAAGTAAAAATACTCCCGAACACTTTTACTTATAAATCTACTAAAATTTTAACTTATAAATCTACTCAAATGTTAACTTTAAGTCAAAAAAAAAAGTCATTCCCGAACGGCCCCTAAATTAGATCGGGTATTCATTTATGCACATGAAATTAGGTTCGATTAAGCCCAAGGGTTGGCCTCGACGCCGAAAATATTTTTATCGACAAAAAAAAAACGGTGCCCCTTGGGGTAAATAATTACACTAGTACTTGCGTGCAATTCAAAAATATAAATTTTATAAAATGCGTGAAATAATATGAGATTTTTATAAATAATTATATTTTATTGCTCTCTGTAATAATAACAATATAACAAATATAGAGACACATTTGTAAGCATAGTTATAATTTTATGGTATCTCTTCACCCAACGGTTAGATATTCTTATCGAAGTTTAATTTTAGGGAATTTTTTGCTGACTATGATTGCTATTAAAAAGAAATATTTTTAACAATTGACATAGCAGGCCTCTGTTTGCAGTTTGGTTCGAGTATGTTTCCCAAATTAAATTGTGAATAGTAGAAATATTAGGTCATTCAATTAAATTTTGAACGATAATAGATGTATTGTAAGACTATAATTATACTGTCAAGTGCAACTACAAATACACTCATTTATTTATGACATTTTATATTTTTAGTAATGTTATTTTAAATAATGCACTATTTTATTACCATACTCTGTTGTTTTAGGCTTATTCAATAGGCAAAAGTTTGACAGTGGATATGTCATATATTTGGTTTTCCCTATTTATGTCTCTATAGCAAATTATACTTCTTATGTTCTAAAATATAAGATAAGTATTGAATTTTTTAATTAACTTGATATTTTTAAACTCAAAATTAGCTTAAATTCATTTGATTTGTGTTAATTTAATGTTAAATATTGTAAACTATCTCAAAAGTAACACTAATTATAACATTTATTATTTCATAATTTTTAATGCATCTTACTAACTTTGAGTTTGAAAATTTTCAATTTGACTTTTAATAGTTAATAACGATCTTATAATTTGAAATGAAAAAAGTATTTTTCTTAATACTCTATGCTTTCCACAAAAAGAATTACATTTGATAAAAGGAAAAATAATCTACAAAATGAGTCCACTTTTTCTTACCGGTAGTAATATAAAATGGCACCGTGTCGTCGACTATATCATTATAATTCCATTATCATAGCATATTATTAAATTAACAATTTATTATTTAAAAGCTATACAACAAAAATATAATCATATTCATAAATTTTATAAATTGGGTTATTTTGTGGGATAAATGGAGCATTATATATTTTTTGGGTCATTTTAGTGTACCACATGTTAACTAAAAAAGTCATGACGAAAGGTACAATGGATCGTAACTTGGGACTTTACGTACATATCAAAGTATCTTGACAAACACCCCTACTTAAATAAGTGACATCCTCATCAAGGCGAACACTAGCCGTACACATAACTCAAAGTATTTGTTTCTCTAACCATTATAGGATAATATATACCAGTGACCTTCGTATCCCCACATCCAGTCCACTATCTATCATAGGATAATACCGATCATCTTCGTGTTCCCAGCTCGACCTGAATTTTTAAGAATTTACTCTAATAGCATATGTAACAACCCGTGTCAAATTTCGAGTCTCAATCAAAGCATAAATTACCAAAGCCCAATTCACTATTTCTATAATATGTTATTGGGTCAAATTAATCTACTGCAATGTCATCCAAAAGATCATAACTAAAGATACTATTAACAGTAAGTTGGTGTCTTTATATACATACCAAATTATCTCACACATTTCGACATGAGATTGGGTGTTTACATGTATTATTTCATTTTCACAAAAAGAGTCCAATTTATTAAAAAATATCACCAAAAAAATCATTGCAAAACTAGTTTTTCATGTAGAATTAACACATGTGCCTTATTGAATTAAATACAGCTATTAAATGAATTAGTTCGAAATTAGTTTTAGGCAGGAGAGTTGGTTAGAGTTTTTTTTTAAATTCTTGTTAGTTGTGTTTGAGCATGAAAGGAAGAAATTAGTTATTCTATCATATAAACAAAATTCGGAGAGCTGAGGGTTAAACATTAGAATGTGTAATTTGTTTTATTTTCTCCCATTGCAATCTGTTTCTTCGATCTATATAATTATTTCCATTTATTTCTATCTTTCTCAATTTTTTTCATTTAATTCAATTATATCTCCTTTTCCAGTTCTTTTTTCTTTTTTTGCCAATTATATTCATAATCATAACATTTGGTATCAGAGCCTTCTTTTGTTGGCCTTTTGTTGCGCCAATGGCTGCTAGTACTCGTTCAAGAGAACCTGTTGAGTATGGTTGCGTAATATTGACACAAAGGTTCAAGAACTGATGAATTCTCATCATCATCTTCAAACTTCAATTACTAAATATGGTGACAAATTCGTCCAGTTGCAGACTACAATGGACCTTATATTGTAAAAATTTCAACGCTCTATTAAGGGTAAGGGAATGGCTGGTTCGCATAAATCTAATGACATTCCATTTAGTTCTTTCAGCCGTGTCATTCACCATATATAACAATGGGGGAATAGGTAATTCAAATTCCAAAAATCCTAAATTTGAATTTCCTATTTTCAATGGTGTAGATATTAAAAGTTGGATGATGAAAACTAAGTACTTCTTTCAATTTCATCCTTGAGTGACGATCAAAAGTTAAATAATGTAGCTCTTAATTTGGAATGAGAGGTTGAGATTTGGTTTTTAACATATTTTAAGTCCCACCTTACAATTTCTTGAAAACAATTCTTATTAGATGTTGAAATCAGGTATGGTGAGACCTCTTTTGATAATACATTGTCTGAATTTAATAGGCTCTAGCAAACTTCTTATATGTTGCATTATCATAAAAGATTTGAGTTCCTAAGGTCATTAATGGAAGTTGATAACCCTAATTTAGAAGAGAACTATTTTTTGAATTGTTTCATTGGAGGATTGAATGAGGAAATTGGGGGATTTGTAAGACTCCTAAAACCCCAAAAATTATCAGATGATAGAGCTGCATATAGGATTCAGGAGTCCATTAAAGCAATTAATTAGAGAAATAAGGTAAGTTTTGCACGAACTAAGACCAAGAATTTTTCTTCAATTTTTTTCTGGTAATCTTTGTACTTCAGCTTCCAAGAACCTTCCTATAACCTTACCAAATAATGTTTCTGGAAACAGGTCTAATAATGGGAGAAATTTTACACCTACCAATGTTATGACGTTATCTTACAATGAACTGCAAGCTTGAAGATAGAAGGGCTTGTGCTTTAATTGATGACTAAGAAGGGTCGTATACGATCGGAAGGTTAGGTTCTGCGATTTCATCAAGTTAAACAGCTTCATTTGGTTCACGTTGAACTGTTTCATCAAAAGTACATGAATAGAGATTTCAACAGTCAATGAACTCTTGTTGAATACTCTATAAATCTTGTTTTCCATGGAATAACCAAAGAAGATTCCTTCATCAGCCTTGGGCTAAAACTTTGTCAGATATTTCTTGCTATTATTTAGAATATAACAAGTACAACCAAATGCATGGAAGTAACTGATATTTGGCTTTCTTCCTTTTCATAGCTCGTAGGGTGTCTTTTTGTGTGCAGGATGGATCAAGGATCTATCTTGTGTGTAGTAAGCAGTGTTAATTACTTCAGCCCATAAGTACTTAGGAAGATGTGTTGTTGTAAGAAGAGTTCTCTCTATATCAATCAATATTCTGTTTCTTCTTTATGTTTCTCCATTCTGCTGTGGAGTTCTTAGGGCTGAAAATTTGTGCTTGATTCCATTATCTTCACAGAACTTGTTAATGTCAGAGTAGTCAAATTCTCGACCATGATCACTTATTATTGATTTGATTTTCTCACTCTTCTCATTCATGATCAGCTTGAAGAGATTGATAATCTGTGAGCTAGCTTCATCTTTTGAGCTCAGAAAGAAAACTCAAGTCAATCTGGTGTAGTCATCTACTATTATCAGTGTATACTTCTTTCCTCCAAGACTTGTTGTTGGAACTGGTCCAAACAAATTCATATGCAGCACCTGTAAAGGCTTTTTATTTGAGTTTGCCTATTTGCTTTTGAATGAACATCTGACCTGTTTTTCAAGTTGACAGGCTTTGCATGACCTTTCTTTGACAAAATCTAATTTGGGCAATCATTTGACCAACTCTTTTGAAGCCAATTTTGACGTATTCTTGAAATTTAGATGAGATAATCTTCTGTGCCACATTCAGTTGACATCTTTTTAAGCTTTGGCAAAGAAACGGGTTGTTGCTGAAGAGTTAAGCTTTGAAAAATTGATTACACTTCTCTTGATCCAGTTAACTTCATGGAATTTATTTCCAAGTCTCAAACTTGACATTGATCGTTAAGAAATATGACTTGGTGACCCTTATCACAAAGTTAGCTTATGCTTAGCAGATTATGCTTTAGTCCTTCAACATAGGCTACTTTGTTAAAAGAAACAACACTATTTTCAACTAATCCATAATCATTGATTTTTTCAAAATTATTATCTCCAAATATTACTATTGGTCCATCTTTAACCTTGAAATCATATAGTAGAGCCTTGTTGCCAGTTATGTGCCTAGAACATCCACTATCTAGAAACTATATAGACGCAGAGGACCTTGAACCCTGCAAGGATAATTGTAATATTCTGAACTTCGAAGAATATTGTAAAATATTTTTTTATGAAAACATTGAATTACACTTTAAATGTGTTATGGAATTTTCATATGTGTTTATTTTTCAGTTTTGTTTCGAGCATCCAACTTAAACAATTATTAGAATAATAAAAATTATTAGGATTTTTAAAAACCTAAAAGGAGTTAAAACCTAAACTCTGACCCTAAAACCTAAAATGAGAAAATAATTTAAAATCTAAACCCTAATTTGGAAACCCTAAGAGTTAAACCTTAAAAAATATTATTCATAAATACGTGTAAAAATACAAAAATTATACAGATAGAATACAAAAATAATACAAAAATAAATATGAAAAATCAACCATGAATGATAAAAGTCAACTAACCGAAATACTTGAAAATGAACTAATTTGATTGGTATCTAGTTGGAATCAAACTGAGTTAGGGGTAACTAAGTTACAAACTAACCTAACTATGAACCAACTAAACTAAACCCTAACAAAATCTAAGTAAATCTAGTTAGGAGTAATGCTAATCAAACTTACGATTAACCTAAAATCAAAGTTAAACTTATTAGTGAATTAACAACATAATCAACCAATCAAGTTCCTAACTTTATTATTAATTAACTTAAGCATGAACTAAGCAAGATTAGGGCCCTTAAACTACCGCCATAACTGGCCACTCTTGAACAAGAAAAGACCAGTTTGATCACCTCTTCCTTTAGCAAAATAGTAAGCTAATTGGTGGTCCAATGAAAAGCTAGCAAGTAAGGTATTGTGATGTCACAAAAATGTAATGATAAACAAACATTTAATGGCATTTAATGCCTTAAATATCCAGCCAAATGGGCCCGGGGGGGGGGGGGGGGAATGTAATGATCATTTTGATTTTTTGTTGGTTAATTACATTGGTGAATTACCATTCCCTTGGTGGTTAAATGCACTTGCCTCCCACCCTTGATTTCCTATAAATGGAGAGCTTAGTTCTTCACAAATTCTTACTAATTTTTAAAGCAAATTTACTACTACAAAGTTATAATCAAAGAGTAGTAAGTGAGTTCTTGAGAGTGATATTGAAAGTGAAAAGAAATAGTTAAAGCTTACACTACAAAAGGTAAAATCCCTAGTCGTTGTTATGTTCAATTATTTCCTAGTAGAAAGCTTAAGATGCAAGTCGTATCCATCTACGATTTTTCGTTCTCTTTGTTCTTCATGTGTTTTTGAGCAAATTCTTTATATAAATATTCATTTTACTAGTAGTTATAATGTCGAATTTTATTTTATAGTTTAGAACTAAACCTCAAGAACGCAAGTCGTAGCCATGTACGATTTTTTGTTCTCAGTATTCTTCATGTGTTCTTGAGCAATAATTATAAAATTTCATAATCACATATGTAAGCAGCTATAATACCTAAATTATTTCAATTATGAAAATTAAAAGCTCAAGAATATAAGTCGTTGCCATGTATGATTTTTCATTTTTTGTGTTCTTCGTGTGTTCTTGAGCAAAAGTCATAGAACTTTATATAAGAAGGTTTATGATATTATTATTTTTATGTTATGAAGTGTTATTAAATGTTAGAACATGTTACCCTAACAAATTAATGATTAGGGTATCATGTTTTATCAATTAGGTCAAAGAAAAATAAAAATAATTTCAGCAGTCCCCTTTGTCCCGAATTCTGTGCAAATCTTTACGGAATTTGGGACTTTGGTCTAAATATGATTTGCAGAGACGAAACTTACGAATGTGTGAAATTTTGAACAACTCAAAAATATTTTAAAATAAAGAAGTTATAGCCGTTTAACCGAGTCGGGGTCTGACAACGAACAAGTTGTCCACTTTATAAAAAGTCCCTGAAAAATGAGTTTTTGAGTTTGAGCTAGACCTGACAAAAGGGTCAGGCTAGCCCAAACGGGTCGGGCTAAATCCGGGCTGAGCTAAAATGGCCCAGATTTTTTTGGGCTAAAAATGAGAGGCTCGAGGCCTGGATTGGGCCAGGCCAGCCCGTGGGGGGTTTTTTTTTTTTTTTTTAAAGTCTACTTGCTACCTATTAAAGACATCCATCCCCAAAAATCTCTCCTTACTCTAACGTCTCGATCTATCAATGATCCGTTAAATTTCATGAGAATCCTGAGCTACCCTTTTCTCCTTTCTATTTGTATGTTACACAATCAAATCAATATCCTTCACAATAACAAAAATCTAAAGTTCAGAGAATAAACCCCTACTAATTCAATTTACAACCGGATATTGGAAATACCCTTTTCAGGATCAATTAAAATCCAAGAGTTTTATTTAGGAATGCAGTGCTCTGACGTATGTACAATTAATTAATGGTAATAAAAGCTTCAAAAATAGAACATAGTGGGACACGCAAGCAGAAAGCCATAAATAATTGCATTAAGCTAAAGAACATGGCTATTTTAACTTATGTGACATCCTTTTTCACCTTGAATATAGACAATAACTTTTTAAAGCATCCAGAATCACAACAGTTGGCTTTTAACAAGAGCTGAAGAAGAATAAACAAAAAACATAAAAATAAATCGACCAAATATATCATATTTAAAGCACAAACAACTGCCCAAATACAAATATAGAGATAGGGCTGAGAGAGGAAACTTATTGAGAGAAAGATTTGTGGATCCAAATCCAAATTTCTAATACAAACAAGTGAAACAATTGAACAAGAGTTGAATTAAAAAAGTTTATTTGTGAGAGGGAAGAAGAATGAGGAAGCAAATAGGTGGCCAAATAGGACCACACCGCCTCTAAAAGTCACTCACAGTTCTCTCAGCTGAAATATATATTAACTAGGAGGAAAAATAGATAGTGAAAGAAACAAAAGGTATAGATTGGTCTTAAAATAATAAGCTTTCATAGCTCAGTTGGTTTGCGCATCTGTGTAGTAAATGGGAGGTCTCAAGTTCAACCTTTACTCAGAGCAGAATTGTTTTGGTTAAAAAAAAAAAAAAACTCGTGCGCCAGGTCAGGCCACCTGCGAGCGGCCCAGAACAAACTGGGCTAAAATGACCCAGAATTTCTTGGGCTAAAAATATTAATCCCAAAGCCCAATTTTTTTGGGCCAGCCTAGCACGCAGGCTTATTTTGCTAAGTCTAATTTGAGCATTTTATGAATAAAATCACTAATGAAAATAGTCTTGTTAAGTTATAAAAACACTTATTAGAAAGTAAAATTTAATAAAGTAACAGTTGAGTGTGCGTAACCCTTTATGTAGGTTTTAAAATGTTTACTGGGAAACCCTAGTTTGCTATCAAGGCAAGTTTTCTATCATCCACTTACGTTTACTTACTTTTTATGTGATTTACACATCTTATACAAATAACGTGTTATAAATCTTTGATATGAAAGTTATTACTTCTTGTTTTGACATAACTTGATAAATGAAATGTTCATTCAAGATATATTTTGAACCATGCTTTATTTAATTAAACCAAGTTGTCTTGAGATGATTCTGACATGTGAAGTAAACTGAGATAAACAAATATTTGTCACTGTTCATGATTAGTCATATGTAGTCTATTTTATGTATAACATATGATGTCGTTAGGTTAATCCCTTTTTTATATCCACTGTACATGGTTCTAAGTTGAAAGATAAAAGAACAGTTCAAGGTCTAACCACCACTCAGTTTTGCTATAACATTGGTGATATTAATTGATGTGCTATGAATCTTTTTAAACCATATCGGTGTGAGTTCACTTATATGCTATGTGTTTAAGACTTGTTGAGTATCTTAGCTCACCCTTGCAAATAAACCCCAATATGCAGATAAACCTTAGAGTTCTGGCTCGAAGAAGAAAGAAAAGAAGAAATATGTAGATTAGTTTATTGATTTCCTTACTTGTTCTTAGATGTAGTCATAATGATGTTTTGTAATAAGAACAAGTCTCACACATGTAACCGAACATTATTATTATTAATGAAATGATCTTATTATCATCAAAGCATGTTGTACGTCTTTATTTTGATTAAACTTAGAATTATTAAACATTAACATAGTATTGATAATGAACTACTTATCAGAATGAGGATGGTAAATAATATTTGTGAGTACTATAAGCATTCGAGGTATGACTAACTGATGTGAAATGGTTAAATTCATCGTTAAGTCCCTTAGACCTAAGTACAAGCTTGTTATTACTATTCTGAATGCCAAATAAGTATGAATATTGATATAAAAAGATATCACTATAACTATATATAAATCAACTTAGGGTTTTCTGTGACGCCCCCAAATTCGGGTCTCAAATACCCGGATCCGGTTATCACGATCCAATACAAACATCCACCTCTAAACAACATACAATAACTAAATGCGGAATAATAAACATACGTTGTTCATTCAAAAGGTGTTACTAGTCCCAAGATACGATAACCTTACACAAAAGTACACAGATACCCTTAATAAAGTACTTAGAGTTTATATTACATAACAAGTAATTTAATTAACTAAAAGGTTGCATCCTGAAGTCTATCACTTCATCTTTCCTTTACCCTTGTTCTTCCTAGAAGTCTCGAGTTGCAGTGCAATAAGATTTCATGATATAGTAAGGGTGAGCAACGAGTTTGCTCAACAAGTTAAAGTAACAACAAGAAACAATATATCATGAATGAAAGGGAATAGTTGAATAATTCAATAATATGAATAACATAAGCAGGAATAATGATTTGTTTTTAGAATCAAGATAGTCAAATAGACTATGAACTATAAACATCCACTGGAGTCAATAGCAGGTTGACCCCATGGTTACTACCAGAAATATGTACCCGAGGGGATCAGCCTCAGCACAATATGTGTATGCGTAACATTTAATTTTCGTGTTTTGTACCTGATATTAGATACAGGGTACTCCTCTATAATAAAGGGGTGTTCATAATAGTCTAAGAATCCGCATCTTCAATGATTTGGATAGCTTTTAAAATCTTTAACATAAATGCCTAGCCGAACAATGACTTAGACCTATTTTGAATAGTTCTTTAAACAATAGAATATTAAATAAGGTACAAGTTAATGAATGTAAAAGATCAAGTGCACCAAGCGCGAATAACAATAATATCGATGTGGAATAATTGTAAAGTAATTTAAACCACTGAAAGCATGCTTGGAATTATAATTCAAGCTTAAATAAATAATTTGCTCAATAAAATGAGTTTAGAGATAAGGAACTTTCTTGTCTGCTTAGCTATAATTAATGTCTAGCTTTAACTAACTAGCTTTGAAAGACCTAATCATTAATAAAGTTTGTCTAATAATTAGTACAGCGTATTTTCACAACTATACGCTCACTAAGGAACTTATCTACCACACATAAGTACTAACACATAATTTACATAAGTTAAAACAATATTATTAACCTTATAGACTCTTAATCAAATTAGGTTAATAATTTAATAAGTTAGAAAATATTTTTCTTAAGTGTTGGACACTTATTAAACCCTTAAACAACCTATTACAATTGTTTAATTAAAGCATAATTAAATTCAAATTATTTTATTAACTCAATCTCTATTTAATTACTATTTAATCTTGATTAAATAGAAATTAATTAATTAATTTTAGTTATTATTTAAAATAAATAATAACTAGTTGTACTTACTTATTATTTAATAATAATTAAATAATAAATAATTATTGATTTAATTTTAACCTTCTTTAATTTAATATTAATCAACTAATAATTAACTAAGTAATTAACCTCACTTATTATTTAATTTAAGGAAATTAAAAAATAGTTTACTAATTTTAATCCTCTTTAATTATTATTTAATGTCAATTAAATAATAATTAATTATTTAATTAATTTTAATTATTATTTAAGGTTAAATAATAATTAATTTATTTATCCTTATTTATTATTTAAATTAAATAATAAATTATTAATTTAATAACATAATTTTCATTAATCATTATTTAATGTTAGTTAAATAGTAATTAATTACTTAATTATCCTTACTTATTATTTAATAATATTTAAATAATAAATAATTAATTTATAAATTTTTATCTCTCTTTAATTATTATTTAATAGGAATTAAGTAATAATTGCTAATTTATCACCTTTATTTATTATTAACATTTTAAATAATAAATAATTAATGAAATTTTTATTTATTTAACTTAACCATGATTTAGCTAACTAGATAAATATTTAAATATTAGACTTAATGAAAAATATCATCTCAAATATCATTTTTGTATTATTATTATTTTTGTTATAATTTAAAATTAATTTTTAAACATTTAAATTAATTAAAATTATCCAGAATGACAAACTTATAAATAAACTGAAAACTGATCCGAGGGCAAATTAGTAATTACGCAGAAAACGAACGGAGGGGCAAAGTTGTAATTTTACCGGAAGCTAGCTCCCGCGCATTGCGCGAGCCTAACACCAACAGGCCCCAAAACGGTGCCGTTTTGAGGAACCTGCAGCCGGCTTTCGCGCATAACGCGCGGAGTAACTTTTCCTTATGCCAAACGACGCCGTTTTGGCTCCGCGTCCGTTGGCTAAAATGTATGCGCGCATTGCGCGGCCAGCTCTAATTTTTTCCCACTAGCAGATTAGCTACAGTGTTTCGGAAATATCCACTTAATAAAAATTATACCTTCAAGTAAGTTTTATCTCCTCAATAAAAATCTAAAAAAATTACCAATCACTTAATATCAATTTATAACATGAAAATTTAATTTCTTATGATTTAATACCATTTTTTTCATAAAAATTATTATATCACATAAACTACTACAAATTATAACTTTTTTGTGTATAACTCCATTTTGAGTGATTCAAACTTTGTTTTTCTCATGATTTAATGTCCTGTAATATTAGAACACTAAATCTAAATTTTATAAAAAATATTTTTGATCATTATTTTGAGACTTATTTACACACTACCAAACACATGTTTTTAGCATACAAAATATACCAAAATACAAACAAAGCATATTAAATTCAAGTATGACATAAATATTACTAATACACATTATTAACTATACTAACATGTTTATACTAACATGATGATTTATTTAATTTAAAAACAAAGCTACATTTAAAATAACCATTACCTTGATTTAATGGCTATTTTCCCTTTTTTTTTCAAAATAGGTGGTGATGTTTGAAAGCATAAACAAAATGAACTCCTCCTCCTTCCTTATCCTTGCTCTCTCAAATATTTTGCTCTCACTAAAATTTTCTTTCCACTCTCTCTTTTGGACTTAGAAAAACAAAGTGAAATGTAATGTCTACAATTTCAAGTATACTTGAAAAATAATAGATACACATAATATATCTAGTAATCTAGACCATCATATGCTAGCTATTGGATACTTACACAAGCTAAACATATTAGGTGAAAAGAGGGATGGTGTTCATGTACTATAAAAAAACCAAACAAGCAACCATTAAATAAATAAATAAAAAATAAAATAAAAAAACACATTTCACTCCCTCTCTCATGACCTACACGGCTGATGGAGCATTTCATGTCCCAAAATAAATGTCATATGCTCACTTTTTAATAAATAATAAACAACTACACATTAAATTCCAAGTGGGCTAGGTTTTGGACTTCTTTTTAAATCAATTTGGGCTCACTTTTATATTGTTTGGGCTACTAGTTTGCCAAGTTTTATTATTCTTCACTTGGACTACTAATTGATCCATGTTGGGCTAATTTAATAGGTTTACACATTAATTATCCAAGTTCATGATTAAATAAATAATTAGATTAACTAAATAATTAAATACTCTAACCCATTAATATTAAATTACTAAATAGACTAATAACTATTATTATTATTATTATTATTATTATTATTATTATTTCACATTGTTCACATTAATTAATAATCATATTAATTAATTTATTATATTTATTTCACTCATTATATTCAATTTAATTGAATATTTAATTAATGGCAACTTATCAATTATTTTGATATTAAAACTTTAGGGTTTGTTCACTAATTTAATTAACATATTAGTGACCCTCTTTAATTAACTCTAATAATTAATCACATAATTATTTAATCACGTAATTAATTAATTACACAAAAAGATTTAAATAATCTCGTAAAACTAACTTGTTAGAAATTAATAATTTAATTAATAATGACGTAAAAATTCTAGGACATTACATTTTCAGTAGTTTGATATGTACTATACAGAAATAAAATATTGCACCAGACAAATATACAAACATTTTTCATGGATAAATATGCAAATATTTATCACGGGTGAAGATACAAACATTTATTACGAGATTCTCTGTTCCCAAGAACCGTCTTAATTATTTAATACCGTAAATTTTGAATATGTAAAGTTATAGAATATCTAAATCTTAAGATTAAAATGGTAGAAGTGAGTATTAAGTCCCTTACATCAATTACAAATACTTAGTATGAAATGGTGAAAGATCTTTGAGAATTAAGATGAGGATTTTTATTTATAAAACTGTTGGATTAAATGAGAGTATTGATAATATGGACTACTCATCTTATTGTTTATACTCTGACATTCAGTTTGATAAGGCTTATGAATAAGAAAATCGTCTATAAACTTAATAATTTAGTATTTATAGTGAGCGTCAAATCAGCTATAGAAAGTATTGTGATTTAAGAGCGTCACAGTAAGCATTATTCAATTTGGTACCCATGCTTATTTGGGTCCAACTTTGGTAGTTTTCTTGGGAACCTAAATTTTCTTGACTTTAGGTTAATGATGTACATAACAAAATACAGTTATATGCCTAAATTCATGACAATTAATTTTAGGGATTTTGGATCGTAAAAGCAGCGGAATTTAAAATTTTCATATCAACTTTCGAAACCCTAAAAAGGATCCATGCGAAAACATATTAAATTAGAGGTTTAAATTTGTTTTACCGTTTATCCGAGCTTGAATGGAGACGATGGAGAATTCTGGAACGCTTCGAATCTTCAACGCAATCCAACGGAACTGCGACTCTATGGTATCCACACGAACACTCCGCGAATCGTCACACGATCTGCAGCAAAAGGGAGCTGCGGTACTAGTTACTAAGATCTGGATTTTCTTAATATTTTTCTCTCTAGTCTCTTTCTAAAAGCAACTAGGGTTTAGGTTTTTTTTTCTTACGTGACTTTCTCTGTTGATATATCATATATATATATAGCAGTCAAAAAGAATTAACCAAAACCAAAAAATAAAAATAAAATCTAAATTTATATATATATATATATATATATATATATATATATATATATATATATATATAAATTATCCTATTAATTTAAATTCGCAATTTAATACTATCAATCATATTGACATATTTAAATTCTTACAATTTAAATTAATTTCATTTTAATTACGTTCTTAGCGTGTGACCCTATAGGTTATTATTACGTTGACAATAATTTTAAAATTATATTATAAAATTATAAACAGTGAGCAACATCTAGTAATGCATCATTGCTACCCAAGTAATAATAAGATCGGTGATTTGATGCAACCTTTTTGTGACCAATGTTTCAATGTAATTTAATTCTTTTAACCCTGACATCCTAGATTAAACTCGAGGCATGGAATGTGTCATACTCTTTATAATTTAATTTGAGTTTTCTTGATTAATGAGTAAACTATATGAAATAAATCACTTTTTGAGCATGGCCATGCATTTCATAGTCCTACTCAATCAAGAGGCCTATAGATATTACCCCTATTATATAGGAGGGTTAAATTTTATTTAGATCACTCATATTCCTCACACAATTCATGATATACCCAATAATCACTTTTATTATCCACCCTATTAAAGGTGACCTTTGATGATATCAAAGTACATAAATTCTCGTCTAATAATATAGTGATTTTAGGTCGAATGATCATTACATCGTTATCACTATAAGAATTTCTTACGACACTTTGCATAATGCTCCACGTAGAATTCTCATGGTGGGTCTGTCCAGTACATTTTTCTCTAACATGTACATATGCATTGGCTCAATATCTCATATATTTATGACCAATGAGATTTGGCCATCAGTTAATCAAATATAATATCAAAAATGTTAAGCAATTACATCAAATAATTGGCCACTAGGGCATGAACTCTAACATTAATGCATTTAAGATATTGCGTATGTGTGTGTGTGGATATCTTATCACTTAGATCATATATGGGTTATATTCTTTCCTTGGTTAAACCTTACTCTTCCTCTAAATTACTCTACGATTTTGAGGTTTCGTAGAGTGAAAATAAACTCTACGATTTGGACCTAGTTGATTCGTATAGTTGGTCTCACTTATCCTTACGATCCTTCGAGGTCCGAACGTAGACTTTGTTTTACTCTACGATTTTACAAATCCTAAACCAATATGTGATATGTTATTCTTATGAACAACAATTTATCTTACAGAGAATGAGACACTCATACTAATGGGTTCAGTTATATCTATGGATTTCACGAACACAATTTCTCTATTGAGAGATAAGACATTGTTATTATTATTTTCCAAACAATTTACCACATTTGGGAGTGAAGATGAAACTTCAAAGCCTAACCTAGATCTATTAGAAATAACTTTTTGGCTTGCAATTAGGATGTCCATATATGAGGTTGATTTATTCCATATAGAGATTGTCTTATCTAATTCTTGTATCTTAGAGACTAGAGCAAACTCTCTCTATGCATTGATGTCAGTTATCTGACTCAATTGATTATTTTTAGCTTTAAGTTTGGATAGAGAGGCAGTGCTTCGTAGAGCATCTTCCAACTCTACTTGTATTTTTTTTCTCTTCTTGAAAGAGATAATAATTTTTTGATAGAACCCTGAACCACTTCATGTACTTATGTAGATCAGATGTTATATCATGCAATGCAGTTCTTAGATCATCAATATCAACATTAGGAGAGTTAAAATCAAATACCTCATTTATATCTATCTCTCCATAATTAACAGGTCTGCTGGAGTTTGCTTTTATAGCCATTAGGCATAGATTGACTACTTAAGGTTCTTAATCATCACTTGATTCTGTACTGGCTGCAACAAATCCTTTGCCCTTTTCGTATTGCTTCTTGTATCTCTTGAATTCTTTTTTTGAATGGAGCTTCTTCTTATCTTTCTTTAATTCTTCCTTTAGAGGCTTGTTGCATGCAACAATAAAATGACCTAGTTTCTTACAATTGTAACAGTTTCTTGATCTCTATTATTGTTTCCTTTGCTGGTGTGATTCCACCTAGGCCTTCTGTTGCAGTTCTTCCTCATAAACTTCCTTAATCTTTTTGCTAGAAGAGCAACATCCTCATTATCACTTTCTTCATTTTTCTCATCAGACTCCACTTCAGATATGGATTTAGATAAAGCTTCAGTGGCTTTAAAAGCTATACATTTATCTTTCTTCTTTCCTTCAGAGATTGTTTCTGCTCTTTGAGTTAGCTCTAGCTCATATATAAGCAGATTTCCATAGAGCTTTTTAATAGTCATCTCATGTAAATTCTTGGATTCTCTGATTGCTGTTATTTTTGCATTCCATTTGCTTGGCAGTGCTCTCATAAACTTTATGTTAAGGTCTTTGTTAAGATAGAGCTTACCATAAGCTTTTAATTTGTTAAGAAGTATGTTAAACCTTTCATAGGTTGCTGTGATGTTTTCTCTGTTTATATGATTGAACATTTCATATTATTGAGTCAACATAGATTGTTTATTTTTTCTTACTTCTTCAGTGCCTTCACGCATTACCAGCTGAGCTTTCCAAACTTCTTTGGTTGTAGTGCAATTAACCATATTTTCAAAAATTTCATCTTCAAGAGCCATGAACAGGATGTTATTAGCTCTTTTATCCAGATACACTAACATCTTCTCATTTCTAGTCCATTCTTCTCTCTGCTTGACTGTTACCTTCTTTAGATCATCAGGTGTTGGAGTTAGCTTAGTAGGAATATAGGGACCATTTAAAATTGTACCAAATAACTCATCATCAATTACAGCCATATAGGTCTGTATACGAACTTTTCAATTAACATTTTTTTCTTTATTAAGGAGTGGTGGCTTATTTCCACCTACAAGCTCAGAACTAGTTTTGTTAAATGGCATATATCTACTCAAGTGGTTAAGCTATATATTCAAGAGAACCAAAAGCTTTGATACTAGTTGTTGTATCCCAAAGGCACAGAAAAGATCAAGAAGGGGGGGTTGAATAGGTCTTTTAAAAAAAATAGTTTTATGAAGTCTGATTAAATTTGTAGACTAAAATCAATTATGCATAGTGAAATATACTTTAGAAAATCCCCCTTAGATAAGATTTTATCAATCACAGTTATGAGATTTGGAACTTAAAAATAATCAGTACGCACAATCACAAGTGAATATAAAATAGAGATTAAAGACAAAAAATAAATGAGAGACAACAAATTTTAAATGGTTTGGAGACGTAATAACTCTTACCCCACTCTTTTACTCAACGAGTAAAAAATTCACTACGGATATTGATCATTAAGATCAGCTACAACTGAACCAATAAGATTTCTTCAAGTCATACAGTCTCGGAACACAAGGACACACAGACCAGATCACTCAGATTTTTTCAAGTCACTAAGACTTGGAACAATGTCACTAAGACAACACGATGTGGTTGATTTGATGTTGTGAGTTGCTGCTAAGTTGACAATATGATCCTCTTCTCAAGTACTTAGTAGCTTGAATAAGATGTTCAACTTTTCATAGAGTGTGTTTTTGAGCTTTTTAGAATTTCAATTCTATATACGTCTCATCTTCTTTTTCTTGGATTCTGCTATTATTTTTATAGATTTCTTGAAATCTTCCCGTTGCAGAATAGTCGTTGTTCATTTAATGCCTTAATTCTTGATATCTTTGCTAAGTGCATTTTGATGATAGGCAAAACATCTTTCCTCCGTATCAGCTTATCAGAATTCCAAATATAGTAATCATTTGATTGACTTTTTAACGTCAACTAACCAGTAGACACAGACATTTTTGAACTTTAGATTATAACTTTGACTTAAAAATATTGCATCGGGCTCTTCAATTTGTATATTCCCATTATCAATTATTCTGACACATTTTCCTCTATGAAATGAATTGATCTTATACTAAAAAATCATAGATTCAGTACGATTATTGTTCTTATTCGATATTCCTTCTTCTAAACGATCATGTCTTCTCCACACGATCTGACTTTGCAATGCGATCTTGATTTAGCAATACAATTTTGCTCTTGCAATATGATCTTGAATCTACTATACGATTCTGAACTTGCTATGTGTTGTGCTTAAATTTTGTAAAATACTCGCAAGCGCACGAATCTATTATAAAATAGTTTTTATTCAAAGTACGAGGTTGATTCCACGAGGATTATTGAATAATTAATAAATCTAAATTAAATCTAATTCTAATCTAATTAACGAAAAGTGGATCAATCAATTAAAACTAAAACCAAATTAACATGCAATAATAATTAATACTAATTAATCAACTAACTTTTAATCAATGAGAGAAAAGTTCTGAGGTTCGGAATCCACAATATTAATTATGTATATCTTACTATTTATTATCAATTCGGAGTAGCAATTTAAAAATCAACTCAATGTTTTCTCAAGATTTTTCATTTAAGTTCATAAAAATATTTCTTATTGTAAATTCTTATTTTCAAGGTTTAATGTATAAGACCAAAGCATTATATGTATCCAATATTTTGAAAGACAAATAATCTCAGTTCTTAATTTAGATTTTAAATCGCAACCCAGATTAAATTAAATTAATTGAAACTATTCAAAATACTTGATATTATGAATGAAACAATTTAATTTAAACTCAATCAATAAATAAGAATTATTAACATTAAAACCAATTTAAGAATTAATAATGAATTTCAGAATATTACACAATTAATAATGTTTCATCCTACACCTTAAAAATTAATTTATTTAGCAATACATGATAAGAGCAGGAGCTTTTGAATAAACCATGATGTGCTGCTACTCTTCTTTTTTTGTTGCAGTTGACTTGATTTTCTGCACTGCTACTACTTCGCCTTCCGTTCCTTTTTTGCTCCTCACCCATTGCGTCATGTGTTATTCTCTGAAGCCGCTGCTAGCTTCCTTTTATAATACCCCTCATGAGGTGTCGTGACGCTACTGCTTCGTATTCTCTCTTGATCTTTTTTTTTTCATTTATCCCTTCTTTTGCGTAGCCTTATCTCATAATTCTCTTTTCTTTATGTTTAATGTTGCAGCCTTTTCTTTCTTTCTTTTCACCGAGTCCCATGAAAATAATTTAGGAATCTCCTAAACCAACTTGGCAATAATCCCATTAGTTCTAAGAACAACACTTGTGATTCGAGAAGCCCATACATTTCTACAAAACCCACAACTAATCTTTGGGGCTTGCAATTTGGACTCATAATTTGGGCTATTAATATTTTTAGCACATGTTCACAAAATATTAATCCAATTAGTATAAAATCAATTTAAAAATAACATATAAATCTATTTTTAAGGAAAATAAATTAATAAAATATACGTTTATCACTATGCGATCTTGATTTAACAATACGATTTAGCTTTTGTAACACGATTCTGAACTTGCTATATCATCTTTTTAAGTCTTAAACTCTATACAACAATTTTCTTAGAAAATCAACCTAACAAATTTGATCTTTTTTAAACTAAGTCTTTGTACAGTATAAATCAAATAAGGACTTTACAAAAGCTATTTTTACAAATATACATTAAGCATTAATCATATCAAGTCATCATCAAATTTAATCATGCTGATATTAATAGAGTTCTCATTGAGCACTTCTTTACTCTGCGATAGTAGAGTGACTTCAGCCTTTACTCAACGAATTTTCAGCTCCAACTATTACAAGGCTATACTGTATTATTTTTGAATCAAGTTGCGTTCAATATTTTCCAACACGGGCTTTAAACATTCAAGTATTTTTGAGTTGGACAAAATAAATTGCAAGCATTCTCTCTCTCCCTCTCTCTCCCTCTCCATTCGAATAAGTCACTATTCAACTCCCTTCTAGAGTAATTAGGGTAATCAAATATGTTATTCTGTCCGTCTGCACTTTAATTATTCAGACGAGTAAAATTTTATTTTTACAGTCCGCTGTTTAATTCTGTAGACTAGGGTTAAAAAAATTGATTTAAAGCTTTAAATCTTCCATTACGTGATTTTTGCATATTCTTATTGCAGATTCATGTTATTTGGGCCGATGAAAAACATGAATGGCTAAACAAATGAAATCTAGCAATGGGGTGAAGTGTTTTCTCATAGTATGAAGCATGTGAGACAAAATATTGTTGTATATATCTTTACAATTGTTTAACTATAGATGTTTCTTATCAACCCATGTCACATGAATCAATAAGAACAATAGTATGCAAGAAGAAATGGAAAATTTAATAGTTTTAAATGGATCTCTTATAGTTCTAGATCGCTACTGCCATAAAATGAGATGTGGTCCAAAATTATTAAATTGTGGATTGACGAGGGGTATTTTTGACATCATCCAACTGCGGAACCTAGATTCTCTTTACTGTTCGATCCGAGGATAGACGGTTGAGATTTGTTGTAAGGATAATATTAAGTTTACAACGTTGACTTATAGATCAGTTCCCTATATATATGTATGTTTATATATACTATTATAGATATAATAATAAAATAGATATATAGATAAATAGGATAACTACCACAATCCCTCTTCATACTGGAATGATCTCTATTTAGATGGTGATGTAAATGTTCAAAAAATGAAAAATTACAAAAAATTGAGAAAGCCATGATTTAGAGACCAATAAGATATCATGTTATTGTGTTTCAGAATCAAGTCGTGTCAGTTGTTACACGTTTAAAATATGACAGAGGTGTTTCACCTTTGATTTTGGGATGTTTGGATGCCTTATATTTGTTTTAGTCATTTATTCTATATTTTTCTAAGTTGTATTTATTTAAGTTATCTAAATGATCTTGTCTAAAGGGTCATTAGATTTTAAAATTGTGGTCCGTCAGTTGTTATATGATTGAAATATATAGGTGTTTTATATCCAATTTCACGTCGTTCTGATGCTTATGTATGATTTAATAATTGTTTATGATAGCTTTAAATTTAAAATTTTATTGTTGCAGAATTTAGATTATTTAAATTTTTTAATGATGAGTAAAATACACTCACATCCCCTGTAAATAATCATAATAAAGTAAATAATCATAAGAACACTTGTTACCCCTCTAGTTTTTTAAATAAGACTCACTACCCCTTTGAATAACATAATGTAACATTCACTATCTCTAAGACGGTTGACTTGATGATGTCAGCAATTTTTAAAAATAAAATGGCCAAAATGTCCTTAACTACTACCAGGACAATTATACCTTCAATTTATGATGACTAATATACCCTTTAAGCAAAAACGTTGCTTGTATTTCACTTTCATTTAACTAGAAGGACAAATTAAAATTAATAACTAAAATAAATAAAAGTTTATTTAACAAATGTAAAATTTTAAAGTGAATAATTTGATAATTATCATCCAACATCTGTACCATTTATAGCTTATTCTAGCATATATATAATCAAGATGGAGTTTTGTTGAGACATTAAAATTAGGTAACAAATATTTACATCAGAATAATATCAAATGGCCGACAAAATCTGTACATGAACATAAGGTTGAAGTATATCCTACATACATAACCATTTGCCTCAAATGCTTGAGCAAAAAGTTGCTAAACTTCAATTGTTCTTCAGTAGAAGCAAATATTCCAACCAGCTTCATGGAAACTTCAATTACTCAATAACAGACCATAATATTTTTAGCTAATGGCAACCTAAATGAAATGTTTCTAACAAAAATATCTATAAATTTTCTAAATACCAAACAAGGTGTATTCAAGTTTACTTCTAATGTAATACATTGAAATCATTTAACACCGGAAAACCACAAGTCAATAATTGGATCTCATTGTAAACTTGAATTTCATTAAATCTGAGTAGAAAATGCTAATTTATAGCCAATTAAGTGAGAATAAATTGAACATGGTCCATCAAAACAGAAACATAAGAAATCTGAAATCACTATAAAAGTTAAAATATATAAGTTCAACTTAACAACCTACAAGTCTTCACCTACAAAAATAGACATGATTCCTAAAGCTTCTTACTTCTTAAATGAGTTAGGTTCCCTCTTCTTTCCAAAGCCAACAATTGCAACCAATTACAAAGAAAATCTTCACACGTAAAAGATTGCACCAAAAATAACTCATACACTCCAATTATTATATCTATCAAGTTACAAACAGTTGAAAGAAAACATTAGTTATTGTAGAGACTAGTGAATTATTTTGAATTGAGATAACCATTCGTGACAATCAACACTTGTGTACCATGCCGGAGAAAAAATCAGTATAACTGGTAATGGATTTAACATATAATACTCATAACATGTACCCAACAATTCAAGCAATAGTTTTCCTTGACTTACACTTACAACCAGATAACAACAAATATAGTTTTTCCTAGTCACAACATGTGACCAAAAGTACCACAATTTATTAAATTCTAAAATTCCTAATAACAACAATTTACCAAGACTATATGTACTAAACCCACCAATTTGATTCATAATAGGAAATTGAATATATGCAACTTGGGTATGATTTCCAACAGTATGCGATTGTGTTTGATTCACAGTAGAAGTATGATTCTCAACAATTAGATTCCCATAACTTCTTTTCCTTTCAACAACTTAATCACCTTTGGTACCAATTAAGTGAATTGTCCTTTTATTGACTTGGTTCGGAGGTGTAATATCAACCCAATATGCTCCCGTATATTCGTCCAACAAGACACTATTGTCAAACTTTAAACAATATAGAAAATATTCTTTCATTAAAAATATGCATGCTTTATTTAAAACTAATTACATGTAAAATATCTCACATTCGAAACTGGATTACCATTATTTGTAGGATAAACAAGTGAACCATCTCTTTTTGATCTTGTCATGACAACCTTTCCCATTCCGTGAAATCGAATTCCTTTCTCTTTACCTAAGTTGTTTGTTCCCACATTAGTTGATAAAACTTATTGACATCTCCCCAGACCTCTTCCATTTTCATTTGACGTTTCCTTTTCACCAAGTTCTGTTACAACCTCTTCATTATTTCTTCGATCGACTCCTTTACTTTTCTTCCTAACATTCCCTCTTCTACCAAGTGTTTCTGATTGGTTTTTACCAACTTGTTGTGTTTGACGTTCACCAACCTATGCTAAAAGAATAGACAAGTTATTAGAATCATAAAATATAATGTAAAATAATTAAACTGTAACAAGAAAGTATTATTAAAAAATATATATATTATATTACCTCTTGAGTAACCCCATTGCCAGTTAACTCAGGTGGATCTCTTTGCCAGTCAATCTACTGTGACCAAACTGTTTGCAGTTAGAGCATTTGACACTTAAAGTTCTTTTTACAAAATTATTCCCTGCATTAACATCACCTGGCTTTTTCCTTCTGTTTTTCCTTGGCCTCCCAAGCAACTTATGAAGAGGTGGGGGGGGGGGGGGGGGGTCCAATGGATCACTTCCATGTTCTACGTATTTCCACAATCTTTGATCTTTGGTAGGGTGAATCATTTTTCCATGAGCAACTAAGTATGCATGATTTGTAAAATACGCATCACAATATTGTTCAACATTGGCTCTCCTAGATGCAATAGCAGCAACCCCATGTTTATAAGGAATGCCTGAAACCTTCCATGCTTTACAATAACAAACTATTAGTCCAATGTCAACCAAAGATATTAATCCATCATCAACGACTTTGAATTTATTCCCTCCATCATAGATCACTCTGCAAATTCTAGCTTTACCAAGATTGAAGTTTAATTTCTTTCTAATATTCGGAGTAACATATCCATCCCAAGCACACCCATTTTCATACCTCATTTGAATTCTTTACATCAACTTACAGCTAATCCCTTCAAGCATTTTCAAAATGGGTCTACCCCTTATAGCATCAACCCAATGGTTAAAGGACTCACAAAAATTGTTTGTGACATGATTACTTTTATGTCTCTCATCAAAGCTATATCTTATCCATGTTTCGATAGGCTCTTTCATCAAATAATTATATGCAGGTTGAGGCTCTTTCTTAATATCCTCCATTGCTAGGTTGAAGGCGTGTTCATTATAAGCTCTAAATGCCCTCCAAAAGTGATTTTTTAACATCAAGGTTGGATACTTTTTTCTAAAATTACAAAATAAGTGTGCCTAGCACACGTCCTATGAAGTGTATATGGAAATTCTTCATTGAGTGTATATTTAAGACCCTGAAAGAATATAAACAAAAATTATCATCAATTTTTCAGCATTAAGCATAAACTAATTATAATTAAAATTTTGAAATGATTAATTTGTAACTATACTGTTTAATTGTCCTCGTATTTTGTAGATGGTTAACATGATAGTGAATAAAAAAATCATACTTAAAGAGATAACAACATCGAAAAAAGTAGAATTTTCAAATTATAATTATTGTATGAAAGCATGAAATGTATAATTAAAACCAAACATCAACGTATATTTAATAATAACTTCTGCTTGTCTGAAATGAATGTTAATGTCATCACGCCATCATCATCTGCACCAATAACTGTCCTTAAATTACCAAAACAAATCTTCCACCTTTGTTTGCACTCAGTTTCCACCATAATAATTGCCACTGGTAAGAGTCCATTATTCCCATCTAGAGCTACTGCAGCTAACAAAACACCACCATAAGGCCCTTTTAGGTGGCATCCATCAACATCTATAAAAGGTGTACATGTATTTTGGAATCCAGAAGTCAATGCCTCATATGTTATAAACATTCTTTTAAATGTGGGGTTCACATCAATTGACAACCTATCAATGTTAATATCCACTATACTTCTAGGATTTGTACTTAGAATTTGTTGACCATATTAACTTAAACTTTTATAAGACTCTCCATGACAACCATCAAGTTCAGCAAGTGCCTTTTTTTTGGCCCTGTATATGTGACGCCCCCAAATTCGGGTCTCTCAAACCTTGGGTTTGGTGCTCACAATCCAATACATTCATACATCTATACTACCTAACATATAGAATAAACATACATTAACTGTAATATTACAAACTTATATACAAATCTCATAGTTTTTCTAACCTTAACTATTACATCATTTGAAATATATATTTATATATATATATATATATATATATATATATATATATACACACATCACAGTTTCAAAACAAGTCAAAACAAAGGGACTTAAACAAGTACAACTATTCATGCGCTTTTTTTTTCTCCTTGTTTTAACTGTTCCTCTAGACTGTTCAAGTTTAGCTGAAAGGTTTAAGTTAAGCAAGAATGAGCGATGACAATGCTCAAGAAGTATAACAGTTCAATAATAAACAAATTGAATTTAATTGAACTTGATTGAAGTATTTCAACAGTTGAACAATAACTGTGAAAACAATACAAATAAATCTTTTTCAAAAACTTTTATTTGACTTTGAATTCAACAAGTTATTGAGGTTCACAAGACCTTGAACTCATTTTAGTTTAACCAGTGTAACTATATCAAACTCCAGACTATATAAGTCCTCAACCAAAATGTAAGCAAGGGGATCAGCCTTTTGTACCTTATGTATTGTGCACAAACATATTAAACACATATGCATTGATGGTAAACAAAAATCCACAATTTCCCCCCTTTACAGGGTTATTCGATTCAGTACTCATCAATTGAATTCGCATCAACACAATTTGGTTTGATATAGCTTTTATAATAAATACAGATTTCATATCATTCATCAATAATTGTCTAGCAGAAACAAATAGCTTAGGCGTTCAACAATAATTCATATTTGAATAAACTTTCAAGTTACATCTCAACATGAAATTTGAATAATACAAACACATCATGATTCATTGACAATAATTGCAAAGTAGTTAGAATACTTGCTAAAAATACTTGCCCGAAAAAGTGTTCATTCCACGTTCGTTCGTAATATTTTTGTTCCACATAATACCTATGTAATACAAATAAGGTTAATACGTAATTTAACACACAATGTGGTTTACAAATTCCGTTCACATATTTTTCATCTTCCAAATTAACTCCTTTAATCTTAAATTATTAACCCAATTGAAATTAATTGTTCAATTATAGGTTAATTATAATTTTAAATAATTTTCCTTATTATTTTAAATTATTAAAATATTTATTTTCATCAATTTCAAGATTAAATCATTTAATATTTAATTATTAATCAAATTGGAATTAATTATCCAATTAAAGATTAATTATATTTTAAAATAATATTATTTATTATTTTAAATTATTTAATTTCAATAACATATTATTCTTTATTAATTTCTTTTTAAAGTATTCTTTTATTATTATTTTAATCATTTAAAAAATAAAATTATATTTTATTTTTAATGGATAGCGCCCCGGCACTGTTCCTCTTCACTATTCCTGCACCCTGACGCTGAATATTTTTAATGGATAGAGCCCCAGCGCAGTCTTCCTTCACAAAAATCACGCCCCGACGCGGTTAATAGAACCTAGATTTTCCAGAATTACTGCAGAGCTCGTTCCTTCCAATTCACACCTAAACTCAGTTTTACTTATCCAAACATCTCAAAACACGTGCGCAACATTTGTATACATGCTTTATAATTAAGGTCAAGCTTTAAATCCATGTTTAAATTAATTCTTTCTTTGAGACATAAAATAAAACACTTGGTGCGCATTGTGTAAAAATAGAACATTTCAAGATTTTTGATCCAACTAAAACCTATAGACTACACACCATTAACATCTTATACTTCCTGAACCATATAGATTCACAACACAACTAATTTACACCATCAATTTCATCAACTAATCATTTTAAACTATTAATTCCTATAAGTTTATAAAGATAAAAGAAATATACCATTTTTGAATAATTTGGTGAATGAACTTCAGATTAAAGACTAAAATTGGTCTCCCTAAAGGTAGTCATGCACAACAGGTCGGTCTGCCCTGACCTGGCTTGGGCCTACCAAGCCTTGGTCGTTAACCAGGCCAGGCCTTTGACTTTCGTCCTGCAGGCTAGGCCAGGCGTGACGCTTGAAAAAGGGGCCTGCCAAGGCCTATAGGTCAGGCCTTGGGTCAGATTAGGCTGGTCCATTCAATTTTATTTTTTTAGTAATTTTAAATATTATAAAAACACCAATTAAACTTGTATTACAACTTTACAAGTTACAACTTATAAATTACAATAATAAATTAAAATATTGTACAATTTTAAAGATATTGTACTATTATTAATAAAAAAAATTATTTTTTATGAAAACTAGCTTTTTTATTATTATTATTATTTTACAAATGACTTCCTAGTTTTTAAACTAAGTATTTATTAAAATGAAGATGCAATGAAAGGTCTGCAAAAAGTGTAGATTTCTAGCTAAGCAAGAAAAATTCTTATATATTACACTACCCAATGTGTTTTTATGGATTTCTTTATTCGTATATAAACAAACATGCATAAATGTACGTATTGAAATACGCCAATTTTATTTGGTTTATTGAATAAGTTGTCACAAAGAGAAAATTTTCGTTTGCACTAGGAGAATTGAAGTAGCAAAGAAAGAAAATTAACAGGCTGGACTGGGCTTTAGGTGAACCAGGTTGGGCCTCAGACCAAGCCTCAGACCAGGGCGGGCCAGGCTTGTTGGCATGCCAGGCCAGACTGGATCTTAGCCAAAAAAATGTAGCATGTTCGTGGCCTTCAGGCCGAACCGAGCCGGACCAGGTCTTGACCAAATCGGGCTTTGACCAGGTCAAGCCTAGGCCGGGCCACAAGTCATTTGTGCACCACTACTTGAAGGTCGCCTCGACTCCAGAAATCCTTAGCACCAGATTTGGAACAACAATCTTCTTGTTTGGTTTCTAATTTGACAAATTTTTGGTATAGTTTGAGAGGATTTTCAAACTTTGAACTTGTTTTTTCTTTGTAAATTGAAGTGTAATGAATTAACTAAAATCAGTTCGTATGTTGTATAATTCCCACTGAGATGTTGAAGCAGGAGGTGGCATTCAATGGCACAGCCACGAGTTGTGTCATGAATCCATTATTTTTTTCAAGTTTAGCTAAACTGTGCCCTGGCGCGATGTTCCTTCCTTACAATAGCGCCCGACACGGTCACCAGGAATTTTATTTTATTTCCTTTATTTCATAAATTATTTTCCAAACCATTTAATTAACATATATATTAAATATATTTATTTAGTATATAGTTCCTCATTAATTTAATATATATTATTAATTTAATTATGAGTGAGTTTTATACCTACGAATTGGATGTTTTTGGGCTTAGATAGTTGCTTTCTTTAATAGGGTTTTACTTGTTTTTATGTTTATTTTGCAGAAAATGGCATCAGATGGACAAAATGAGAAAATCAAGGTTTAGTAGCATTTTTGTAATTAAGTTACTAGAAAGAGGGCCAGGGCTCTGTTTGGTAGTGTTAAAAGAGGGTCGAGGTCCTGTTCGGCGACTCAAAATGGGCTGATTCGTGGAATTGTTGAAATTGATTCTAAATAGGACTTTCAAGGTTGCTATGTTTTAGAAGGTTTTTAGAAGAGTTAGGAAGGATATAAATATATGAGAACACAATGATTGTAATTCAACTTTTGGAGAGATTTTTCACTAGTGTAAGGATGAAGGTTATTTTGCAATTTCAACTATATCAGGCTAAGTTCTTTATTTTCAGTTCTAAGGGATGTTGAACTTTATTAGCAATTAATGGTTTGATTAAGTTTATATTATCATCTCCTTCTTATATGAGATTTGTTCTTGATGATTTACTTTAATTGATGAATGATATTTGATTTAATTGATTTAATGTGGCCAGTTAAGTTGATTGAGTTTTTATTATCTGCTATATTAAGATATAGTATTAAGCAAATGATATTGTATCTGATCATAAGTAGCGATTAGTAATATTTAATTATGGTCAAGCTTTTGAATATTATTATGGTTATCAAGAAGGCAAGTTAAATAATCTGCGATTGTGTGATTGTTGTTTGAAATAATTTAATTCTCTAATCATTAGTGCTACTGTTATATTAAATCTAGATTGATAGTTCTAGATTGTATGATAGTAAGGATTTATTGGATGCGATTGCTACAATACATTAAAACCTAAGGATAATTTCGGGTAATTAAACGGTTGTGATTACCTAGGGTTATTAGTCTTATTAAAGGAAAGAAAAAGATTAATGTTAAGCTTAATTATTATGTTAATGATGAAAAAGTGATAGTGAACTGAAAAACTGAAGTTTCTCTTTATCGATTTCTCTCATTAATATTTAATTTTGATTATTTGCAATTTAATTAGTTAAAATTATAATTCAAAATCCCCTAATTTATTTATTGTTATTTAGAAACAGAAAACATTGGAATTTATTGAAGCAATATCACTCTCTATGAGTTTGACCCTTACTTGCTATTATACTGATTTTGTGATTGAAAGTGAGGATTAATTTTGGAGTATTAACTACAGTTACCAAGGCACTCCAAGCTAAAATAGCTTTAAATCTCAATTCAGATTAATAAAAAATAATCAACTTTACCCCAATAGTTTATTTAACCATAAATTTCACTTACAATATATATATATATATATATATATATTATAGTTCATTCGCATAACGCATTTCGAAATAAAATTAATATTATAAAATAAATTTTTTATTTACAATAACTTGTAATATTCACGGATATTACAGTATAACTGCATTTTATTGCACTCAATCTTCCATTTCTTACGCACTTTGGTTTGAATTTCATTTATCTTCAAGTAAGGATTGTCCCTCAATGTATCACCTAATTTGTTTGCAATCCAATTCAGTGTTAGTGGAAACAACAATACAAGTGTGCGTGCCACAATATGTCTTGATTTTATAAGTTGCATTATCAGGAAGAGGTGATGTAAGTATTCACCATGGATAACCAACTGCAGCACATTTACATGTAACTTTTATAGTTGTCTGCAGGAGTAATTAGTGTTATTATAGTTGTCTGCAGGGGTTAGGCGTGCACATCCGGCCCTGGTCCAGCCCTAGTCCGGCCTTGACCCGGCCTGGTCAAAGCCTGGCAGGCCAGTCGCAGACTGTATTTTTAGCCCAATGATCCGACCTGGACCGACATTCTCGAAAACCCGGTCTGGCCTGCGATCCAAGGCCTGTCCTGACCTCCAACCCGAACCATTGCCCGACCCAGCCTGCAACGCCAACAGTAACAAAAAAATTGCATTGTAAACCGCTAGCTAACGCCTGCCTTTTGCTGTTGCTTTGACGCTAACGTGCTGCTGCCTTTTGCTGCTGACGTCTGTCAGTGTCAACGCTGGCCTGCTCCCTGGTGCCTCCTGCATTACTTGCAAAACAAAATGTTCAAATTTTTACCGGCTAATTGAATAATAGACATATATTTGCTGTATAAAATGAAGTTAATGCACTATATTAATACATTCACAATTGTTATCATTAATTCATTGTATTTCAATTCTTTTAACATCCTTTTCTCTCCACATAAAGTGAATAATTTTCTTTCCACAAAGTTTCAATTGTTATTATTATAAATCTCAATTGGTGTTGTTAATACATTTTTTTATTATACCCCTTATTATTATACTTTTACACATATTATTATTATATTTTTATTACATTTTAATACAATACAATGGATTCCTCCAACACTGCATCCGGATCACAAACGCCATAATTTATTCAAAATGACCAAAAAAGCATTCGGGTTGATAGTGGAACGAGTTCGAGTCCGTTATTTTCACGTCATACCGGTGAGCAAAACAAACGTACAACGCTAGTTTGTGAACATTTCATCGAAGTGTGGGCTACCGATGGTATTAAAAAAGCTCAATGCAAAATATGCAACGCCTTATTTGGTACTAAAGACAATAACACACTACAGCGACACTACCATTCGTATTTGCAAAGACATAAACTAACCAATGAAAGTTTCCAAGCACAAATTGATCATTCTGGTCACAGTTGGAGTTATGATCAAATATTAAAAATAGAGTTGCAAACCAAACTAGTGATCGAGAAGGAGCTCCCATCCATTTTTTTTGCTAATCAGCATTGTACCGAGTACATTCAATCCGGATTGCAACCGAAATATAAACAAGTAAGTAGAATGTGTGACGACCCCAAATCCGGGTTCCATAACCTCGAGTTTGGTTCTCACTATTCAACACATTACTAACAATTAAATACATACATTGCATTTAAATATCGCGGAATAATACATATTGGTTCCCTTCAAAATGTTACAATACCAGGGTCTATCAACCTTAACATAAACAGTTCCTATCATAAGGAATTACAAAAGGTTCTTCAACAGTAAATACACATTAAATATCTAATTAGCATGCATAAGCTAATTTAATCTCTGGCTTTTCCTTTTCCCTTATCCTTCTTTGAGCAATCAGGTCTATCTGAAAAATGGTTCATGATATAGCAAGAATGAGCAACTAGTTTGCTCAGCAAGTTTAGAACAATCATAGAGATTTAATATATCATGAATGAATGGGAAATATCATCAATGATTCAACAATAGATATAACAATTGTGAATGAAACAAGATTCAAATTTTTAATAAACAGAAGATTTGAATCTTAAAATGCTGAGCGGTCACTAAGGACCATGAACTAACGAGGGTATAATAGAGTTTCCTCTGACCCTTTGAGTTGTTTGGTTTTCAAGGGGATCAGCCTATTCAACCCGCTGTATATGCATTACATTTAGTCACTGGCGCCCAAAGTCGGTTTCCCGACACAAAATCCCCTAATTTAGGGTTGTTCAATTCTCAGACTTAATATAAGAAATCCGCACCCAACAATGGTTTGGATAAGCTTTTAAAAGTATTCAAGTTATTGAATTTAGAAACGCAATGTCTAGCTGAACTATTAGCTTCAGACATTTTTAATACAGTTCATGAATCAAGAACTAACAAGCTTCAAATGCACTAAGTGCGATTTTATAAACAATATGGATGTGGGATAATTTTAAATAATTAAACCACTTCAAACTTTGACAATAAATACAAGTATAAGAACTTGTTCAACAATAAATGAGTAGGGTTAGAGAACTTGCCTGTCTGCTCAGCTACAATAATTGTCTAGCTTTAACTAACTTGCTTTGAAAGACCTAACATTAATAAAGTCGGTCTAATAATTAGTACGGCGTATTTGCATAACTATACGCTTAATAATGAATTTATTTACCACACATAAGTACTAACACATAATTTACATTAGTCAAAACAATATTATTAACCTTATAGACCCTTAATCATTTTAGGTTAATAATTTAATAAGTTAGAAAATATTTTTCTTAAGTGTTGGACACTTATTAAACCCTTAAACAACTTATTACAATTGTTTAATTAACTCATAATTAAATTCAATTTATTTTATTAACTCAATCTCTATTTAATTACTATTTAATCTTGATTAAATAGAAATTAATTAATTAACTCTAGTTATTATTTAAAATAAATAATAACTAATTGTACTTACTTATTATTTAATTATAATTAAATAATAAATAATTATTGACTTAATTTTTAACCTTCTTTAATTTAATATTAACCAACCAATAATTAACTAAGTAATTAACCTTACTTATTATTTAATTTAAGGAAATTAAATAATAGTTTACTAATCTTAATCCTCTTTAATTATTATTTAATGTTAATTAAATAATAATTAATTATTTAATTAATTTTAATTATTATTTAAGGTTAAATAATAATCAAATCATTCTTATTTATTATTTAAATTAAATAATAAATTATTACTCTAATAACTTAATTTCCATTAATCGTTATTTAATGTTAATTAAATAATAATTAATTACTTAATTATCCTTATTTATTATTTAATAATAAATAATTAATTTATAAATTTTATCTCTCTTTAAATATTATTTAATAGGCATTAAATAATAATTACTAATTTATCATCTTTATTTATTATTAACATTTAAAATAATAAATAAATAATAAATTTATTTAACTTAACCATGGATTAGCTAACTAGATTAATATTTAAAATATTTAAATATTAAACTTATTGAAAAATATCCTCCCCAATATTATTTTTGTATTATTATTATTTTTGTTATAATTTTAAATTAGTTTTTAAATATTTAAATTATTTAATTTTAACCCGAATGACATTTCCGTAAATAATTCGAAAACTGAACCGAGGGCAGAATGGTCATTTTGCCCAGAAAAACACGGAGGGGCATAAATGTAATTTCCCCGGAAACAGTTGCTCGCGCATTGCGCGCGGTACGCTGAAGCAGGACCAAAACGGTGTCGTTTTGGAGTCACTGCTGTTGGCTTCCACGCGTACGCGCGGCGTAATTTTTCTCTGAGGCTAAACGACGTCGTTTTGTCTCCGCGTCCGACTGTGCACAGTGGTCCGCGCATTGCGCGGAAACCTTTAATTTTTTTGTTCTTTCACAGAATGTGAACAGTGTCCGGCATACTCATTTTAAATAAAAATATATCATCAAGTAAGCTTTAAATCCTCAATAAAAATCTAAAAAAATTACCAATCACCTTATATTAATTTATAACATGAAAAATTAATTTTTCATGATTTAATATCATTATTTTTTTATAAAAATTTTTACATCACATAAACTACCATAAATCATAACTTTTTGTGTATAACTCCATTTTGAGTGATTCAAACTTTGTTTTTCTCATGATTTAATGTTCTATAATATTAGAACATCAAACCTAAGTTTTATAAAAATATTTTTAGTCATATATTTCAAGACTTGATTATACACTATTAAATACACATTTTAGCATATAAAATATACCAAAATACAAACCAAACATATTACACTCAAGCATGTCATAAATATTACCACTACACATTATTAACTATATTAACATATTTGTACACACATATTAGTTTATTTAATTAAAAACAAAAATTTGATTTAGAATAACCATTACCTTGATTTAATGGCTATCTTTCTTTTTCTTCCAAAGTAGGTTGTGAATCTTGAAGACATAAACTAGCTTAGAACTCCTTCTCCTTCTCTTGCTCTCTCTCAAAATATTTTGCTCTCAAACTCTCTCTTTTGAAACTTGGATAAAATAATGAAGTAACATTTACCCATTCCAAGTATACTTGAAAATTAATAGATATACATAATGTATCTACTAATTTTGACCATTACAAGCTAGCTATTGGATACTTACACAAGTTAACAAGCCATGACTTAGTTGGTGAAAAGAAGCATGGTTCATGTACTTGAAAAAAAATAAAACAAGCAATCCTTTTAATTAAATAAATGAAAAATCAAATAATAATAATAATAATAATAACAATACACTCTCTCTTCTCCTTCTTGCTTGGTCGGCTGATAGCTTTTTCTTCATGTCCCAAAATGAGTGTCACAAGTTCACTTTTTAATAATTAATAGTTTTATTAAGTATTTTTCAAATGGGCCAATCATTGGGCTTTAATTTAAAATACCAATTGGGCTTCTATTAAATTGTTTGGGCTACTAAATTGTCAAATTTTATTATTCTCCACTTGGGCTACTAATTGACCCATGTTGGGCTAATTTAATAATTTACACATTAATTATTCAATCCATGATTAAATAAATAATTAGATTGAATAAATAATTAAATATTCTAACCCATAAGTATTAAATTACTAAATGGACTAATAAATATTATTATTAATATTTCACATTATTTATATTAATTAATAATCATATTAATTCATTTATTATATTTAATTCACTCATTATATTCAATTTAATTGAATATTTAATTAATAGGAAACTTATCAATTATTTTGATATTAAAACTTTAGGGTTTGTTCACTAATTTAATAACATATTAGTGACCCTCTTTAATTAATTTTAGTAATTAATTACATAATTATTTAATCACATAATTAATTAATCACATAAAAAGATTTAAGTAATCTCGCAAAACTAACTCGTTGAAAATTAAATTAATAATTTAATTAATAAAGATGTGGAAATTCTAGGACATTACAGAATGACTACTAAACGTGATGCTATTAAATTATATAATAAAGCTAAAAAAGAACTAATTGAATATTTTGACAATTTTGACAATAAAATTAGTTTAAGTAGTGATATTTGGTCTGTTAATTATCAACCTGGAGTTAGCAATATTTGTATGACAACTCATTGGATAGATTATGAAATGGTTATGCACAAAAGAATTATAGGATTTGAATTTTTTGAATTATCTCATACTGGTCAAACAATATATGCTCAAATTATGGAGATTATTCGTACTTTTAAAATTAAAAATAAAATAATGAATATTAATTTAGATAATGCAAGCAATAACACTAGTGTTGTTACCATGTTAAAAAATGATTTGTTACCTGTAGTAAATTGTGCATTTTTTTCATGTTAGATGTGTTTGTTATATAATAAATTTAATTCTTCAATCTGGATTTTATAAGTCACATTATCAGGAATATGTGTTTAATTGCCTTGATTTTATAAGTCACATTACCTGGAAGAGGTGATGTAAGTATTCACCATGGACAACCAACTGCAGCACTTTTACATGTAACTCTTTTCCCCCTCATTTTTAATCCTCTTAATCTTAAAACCCTCTTGAATTGTAAAATCTCTTAAAACCTGTCTGAAACTGTGTACATTTGAAAATAAAAGACCTTCATTTAGCTTGATCTTCTGTTTCCTAACATATACAAATTTATTTCAGTATCTATAGTGGTCAAACACCTTACCAAGTTGTCCACAATCAACTTGTCTCCCCTTAATAGCTTAACCATCTTCAACAAGTTGATTATCTTCATCATCATCTTCATCATAATACACTCTATTACATTAATCACTTAATGAGTAATCTTATAGCCCATCACCCATCATTAGTAGTCATCACTTCATTTACAAGCTTTTCATCCATAAATTCATCGCTGTCTATTTCAAAATCACTCACATGTTCTTCTTCATTATCACACTAAAAATCGTCATCCTTGGAAGACAAGTCATAAGCATCATCATCCTCATAACCATCATCTACAATTATTTGTTTGCCTTTTATATTTTTATAACTTTTAGCTACAACCTCATCATGATGTTTTTCAGTAATTTCAGACTCATTTACTGTTTCTGCCCATAACCGATGGATAGTGGGGTAGTAAGTGTTATTATAGTTGTTTGCAGGAGTAGTGAGTGTTATTATAGTTGTCTGCAGAGGTTAGGCGTGCACATTCGGCCCTGGTCCGGCCTTGACCCGGCCCGGTCAAAGCCTGGCTCGGCCTGGCAGGTTAGTCGCAGACTGCATTTTTAGCCCAATGATCCGACCTAGACCAACCTTCTCGAAAACCCGGTTTGGCTTGCGATCCAAGTCCTGTCCCGGCCTCCAACCCGAACCATTACCCGGCCCGCCCTGCAACACCAATGGTAACAAAAATATTGCATTGTAAACCGTTAGCTAGCGCCTGCCTTCTGTTGTTGCTCTAACGCTAGCGTGCTGCTACCTTCTGCTGCTGATGCCTGTCAGTGTCAACGCTGGCCTGCTCCCTAGTGCCTCCTGCGTTACCTATAAAAAAAAAGGTCAAATTTTTACTAGCTGGTTGCATAAGGGACATATATTTATTGTATAAAATGAAGTTAGTGCACTATATTAATACACTCACAATTGTTATCATTAATTCATTATATTTCAATCCTTTTAACATTCTTTTCTCTCCACATAAAGCGAATAATTTTCTCTCCACAAAGTTTCAATTGTTATTATTATAAATCTCAATTGGTATTATTAATACATTTTTTTATTATACCCCTTATTATTATACTTTTACACCCATTATTATTATATTTTTTTATTACATGTTAATACAATACAATTAATTCCTCCAACACTGCATCCGGATCATAAATACCACAATTTATTCAAAACAACCAAAAAAACATTCGGGTTGATAGTGGAACGAGTTCGAGTATGTTATTTTCACGTTCTACCGGTGAGCAAAACAAATGTACAACGCCAGTTTGAGAACATTTCATCGAAGTGTGGGCTGCCGATGGTATTAAAAAAGCTCAATGCAAAATATGCAACGTTTTATTTGGTACTAAAGGCCATAACACACTACAGCGACACTACCAATCGTGTTTGCAAAGGCATAAACTAACCGATAAAAGCTTTCAAGCACAAATTGATCATTTTGGTCACAATTGGAGTTATGATCAAATATTAAAAATAGAGTTGCAAGCCAAACTAGTGATCGAGAAGGAGCTTCCGTTCAATTTTTTTGGTAATCAGTGTTGTACCGAGTACATTCAATCCGGATTGCAACCGAAATATAAACAAGTAAGTAAAACAAATACTAAACGTGATGCTATTAAATTATATAATAAAGTTAAAAAAGAACTAATTGAATATTTTGACAATTTTGACAATAAAATTAGTTTATGTAGTGATATTTGATCTGTTAATCATCAACATGGAGTTAGTTATATTTGTATGACTGCTTATTGGATAGATTCTGGAATGGTTATGCAAAAAATAATTATAGGATTTGAATTTTTTGAATTAACTCATACTGGTCAAATAATATAGGCTCAAATTATAGAGATTATTCGTACTTTTAAAATTAAAAATAAAATAATGAGTATTAATTTAGATAATGCAAGCAATAAAACTAGTGTTGTTACCATGTTAAAAAATAATTTGTTACCTGTAGTAAATTGTGCATTTTTTCATGTTAGATGTGTTTGTCATATAATAAATTTAATTGTTCAATCCGGATTTAATTATTTAGAAAGGACTAAATCTAAAATTCACGTTATGATTACGTGTCTGTATTGTTCAAACAGAAAATTTCAAAATTTTAGACATTTTTGTCATGCAAGAGGAGAAAAAATTAAAAGAGTAAAATTTGATAATAACACTAAGTGGAATAGTACATATGATTTGTTTAGAGATGTTTATAAACGTAAAAATATACTTATGGAGTTTATAATACTTTGAAGGATCATGAATTAACAAACGAAAACTGTGATATATTGGGTCAACTTTTAAGGATTCTTAAAGTTTTTAAAAAACACACAAAAATATTATTTGTTGTTTATTATCCTACAATTCATCATGTTTTGTATGCATGTTTAGAAATATCATTTGGTTTTAAAAAATTTAAAAATAATGAGATTTGGTCTCCCTTTATTTTGTCAATGGAAGAAAAATTTTAAAAATACTTTGAAGACATACTAATTGTTATTAATTGTGTCGCTGCATTAAATCCAATTATAAAATTATAAAGTGTAGAAAGTATTTTGAAAGATATAGTAAAAAATATAGGTACTAGTAATATTAATAACCTTAAATTAAAATTTAATACTACATTTACTGAATTTTATAAATTGTATGAAAATGTATATTGTACATCTATACGTGCACCGGCCCCTGCCCCTTCATCTTCTAAATATGCCAACTTATTAAAAACACTATCCAAGAAACCAAAAACTTCAACACACATGAGTAGTTTAAATGAACTTGATTTATATTGTAATACTAATTTTAGGAGTTTTATGACCGAAAAAGAATTTAAAAATTTTAATATTCTCGCTTTCTGGAATAAACATAAATGACAATTTCCTACTTTGGCCGCGATGATCTGTGATTTACTAACTATCCAAGCTAGTACTGTAGCTTTAAAATATTGTTTTTCTTTATCTGGCAGGGTATTAGATGAAAAAAGAAGCAGATTTAGTTCGGAATATTTAGAAATATGCATTTACTATAAAGATTATCTTGTCGCACAAAGAAAAATACAAGATGTAATAGACGATTAAGATAGCTCAGAAGATGTCGAAGTCGGAGCAGAAACTATTGAAAATTCAATTACATGAATATTGAAGATTTGAAGACATAATTAATTTTTGCTTAAGTTATACTTTAAAGTTATAAACTTATAATTATTCATTATTATAATTTGTAAGTTGTAATTTGTAAATTGTAAACTTGTACTACATTACTTTTAATAAATACATCAACTTTTATTTCTTTTTTTAATACGGACGAGTCGTAATGTCGCATTATGTTTTATAATTTATAAGTATATATATATATTGTAATTATTTAAAAATATTTGTTTCAAATTAATATAAAATATATTTTTATATATATTTAACAATCTCTTTTTTATAACTATTTTAATTAAATTTAATATTTTAAACGATATTTTATTTTAATAATATTATAAAAATAAATTTTTAATTATGTATATGTGGTGTGTGAGCCGATTGCCGTGTGCGCTTAATAATATATATCCCATGAATGCATATATGTAAATATGTAGTATTATATATTTAAATGAGTGCATGCAATTTGTGTGTGCAAATGTGCAATTGTATTTGTGCATGCGCTATTCGTCAATGCCAATTATGCCATGCAGTATATATCATGTATGTATGAATAATGAATGTATATTAATAATATTATATATGCGTGTGTCGGTGTGCGTGTCGGTGTGTGAGTAATATATATATATATATATATATATATATATATATATATATATATATATATGATGTGAGTCTGTGACACAGATTGACAGACTGTGTGTGGTGTAATTGTTGTGAGAGTGTGAGTGTTGTTATTGCGTGTGCATCAGAAGACGCCATCAACGCCGCATGGTAATATTTCTGGGACATCAAAGCCTGGGCCTGGCTTGATTCAACGGTCAAGGCCTGCCAAGTCCGGGCCGGATCAAGGCAGACTGGCTTGATGTGCATGCCTAGCAGGGATAGTAGGCTAGTGAGTATTACTTGAAAAATTAGAAGAATAGTAAGTATTATTATAATTGTCTATAGAGAATGAGAGTATATTTTACTCTTTAATGATTTATTGGTTATACAAATTTAGTACTAGTATTGGTAATTTTCTCTCTCCTCCTTGAGCTGATCTATCTATCCCATCCGAACTAGAAATTAGGCTTGCTTCCGGTTTCTAATTTTTGATCTACTTATTATTTGAGTTTTAAAAAAGAGAAAAAAAAAAAGAGAATGAGAGAAATTTAGGGAAGAATTCTTTAATTGTAAATTTTTTGATGAGAGAAAAGAAAATAGAATGAGAGATATTTTTAAAAAAAATTCCTCCCAGATTTAAAAAAATTTGGAAGGAATTTTTTTAAAGTTTTAGTTGACATACTAAAATAATAAAATACCAAATTTATTTTTATAATAGTTCTTAAATATAATCTCACAACGGTAAAATAATAATATACACTTTTAAGTTATGATTTTCTTTTAAAATTTATAAATATAAGGAATTTTAGAATTTTTTTTTTCCTTTCAGCCTCTTTTTCTCATAATTCCCCCCGCCTTTCTGCCAACGAACAAGGCACAAGGCACAAACAAAGACCAGTGGTAAATAATTGTACTATAATACTCCCCTAACCGTGTTTAGATCTCTTCTCCATCTAATATTGTAATACCAGTAATATTTATTCCAGCAGTGCTACTGCTTTCTTTATGTCGAAATCCCTTCTCTCTCGCATCAAACCTCGCGTAAATACCAAACCCAAACCATCCTCAGACTATCCCATTTCCCCTCAAATCAAGAAAATAGTATATGAAGTCTGCGATATACTGAGAACCCACCACATTCAATGGGAGGAAACGCTCGAAACCCGACTCTCCGAAGAGAAAATAGTCCCATCAGAGATTGCCCATTTGGTGTTTGATAAAAGTCAAAGCATCGAATTGGGTTTAAAATTCCTTTATTGGGTCACTGACCGACCATATGCTTGTTCACTAGATGGGTTTGCTTATTCTTCTCTCTTAAAGCTCTTGGCCAAGTTCAGAGTGTTTTCAGAGGTTGAAACTTTAATTGAGAGAATGAAATGTGAGGAGACATTGCCCACCCGTGAGGCGTTGGATGATATAATTCGAGCTTATTCGGAGTGTGGAATGGTTGATAAAGCTGTTGAATGGTATTCATTTCTACTTAAAACATATAATTTTGTTCCCAATGTGTTTGCTTGTAATTCTATGCTTAATGCGCTTGTAAAGCATGGTAAGTTTGAAATTGCACGAAGCATATATGATGAGATGGTTCAAAGAGATGATGGTAGTGAAATTATTTGTGTAGATAATTATAGCACTTGTATAATTTTGAGAGGCATGTGCAAGGAAGGAAAGATCGAGGAGGGTAGAAAGTTGATTGAGGAGAGATGGGGACATGGTTGCATACCGAATGTTGTTTTTTACAATACACTCATTGATGGGTACTGCAAGAAAGGTGATGTTGGAAGAGCTCATATGCTTTTTAAGGATTTGAAATCAAAGGGATTTTTGCCTACTATGGAGACATATGGAGCAATGATAAATGGGTTTTGCAAGAAAGGGGATTTCTGGCCAATTGATGGGATTTTGAAGGAAATGAATTCAAGTGGCTTGGTGGTTAATACTCAAGTCTATAATAACATTATTGATGCTCAATATAGGCATGGTTGGTCGGTGAAAGCAGTTGAGACATTAAGAAAGGTAACGGAGAGTGGTTGTGAGCCAGATATAGTGACATACAATACTTTGATTTCTGGTTCTTGTAGGAATGGGAAGGTTCAGGTAGCTGAACAACTTCTAGAACATGCAACAAGAAGGGGATTAATACCTAACAAATTAAGTTACACTCCTCTTATACAGGTCTATTGTCGACAGGGGGATTTTGACAGGGCCTCGAATTTGCTTCTCCAAATGACAAATAGCGGACACAAACCTGACCTCTCAGCTTATGGAGCTTTTGTCCATGGCTTTGTTGTTGCAGGTGAGGTTGATGTTGCATTATCAATTTTGGGCAAAATGATGGAACATGGTGTTTCGCCTGATGCGGGTATTTATAATGTTTTGATGAGTGGACTTTGCAAGAAAGGGAGGCTTCATGCTGCTAAGCAGCTGCTTTCTGAGATGCTTGACCAAAATATTCTACCGGATGCATTTATATATGCCACTCTAATGGATGGATTCATTAGAAATGGTGAACTTGATGAGGCAAAGAAACTATTTGAGCACAAAATTGAAAGGGGCATAACTCCTGGTGTTGTAGGGTACAACGTCATGATAAAGGGTTACTGCAAATTTGGAATGCTGAATGATGCAGTGTCATGCATCAATAGAATGCTAAAAGTGCATATTTTCCCGGATGAATTTACGTATTCTACGATTATAGATGGATATGTAAAACAACATGACTTGGATGCTGCCTTAAGGATGTTCAGCCACATGGTAAAACGGAACTGCCGGCCAAATGTTGTGACTTATACGTGTCTAATTAATGGGTTTTGTCGCAATGGAGATTCCATTGGAGCTGGAAACTTGTTCAGGGAGATGCAATCAAATGGTTTGATACCTAATGTTGTCACTTACAGTATAATAATAGGTAGTTTCTGCAGGGAGGGTAAACTTGCAAAAGCAGCGTCCTTTTTTGAACAAATGCTGATTATGAAGTGCAATCCCAGTGATGTTACATTCCACTATTTGGTGAATGGGTTCTCGAATAATGCACCTAGTGCAGTCTCTGAAATAGAAAATGAATCTCATGAGCACAAGAAGTCTGTGTTTCTGAACTTGTTTAGGAGGATTGCCTTAGATGGTTGGAATCCACAAACTGCTGTATATAATTCTATTCTTATATGCCTTTGCCTATATGGAATGCTTAAAACTGCTCTGCAGTTGAGTGATAAGATGGTGAGTAAGGGCTGCCTGTCTTATTCTGTAGCTTTTGCTGCCCTGCTACATGGTATCTGCTTGGAAGGAAGATCAGAGGAGTGGAAGAGCATTATCTCATGCAACTTGAATGGGCCAGAGCTCAATGTTGCTGTTAAATACTCATTGATATTAGACCAATATCTACCTCATGGAGTGACTTCTAAAGCTTCACTAATTTTGCATGCCTTGGTTGAAGACTACAAGTCTCTTAAACAAGAAGTAAATGATATTAAAGTTTCAGCTACTTAGGGGAAGGAAATCTTGTATATCTGATTATTTGCTTTTTTAGATATTGGACAAATTTCAGCAATATTCCCAAAGATGTCAACTGTTGATTGCGTGAAATGGTAAGGGCTAATCGAAAAACTCAACTGTTTAATACTCTCAACTTCAGATTTCTGGTTGGATTATCAGGGCCAACACAGGACTAATATTGGAATTGAATGGTTGTCACCCATTGTAAATCTTTAATTGTGGGTTAATAGATCTTTGTGTTCTGCAAATCCTTTCTGTTGGTACAAATATACTGATATCAATTTGTTCCTTCCTCCAGATGCTTATATTATTCAAGTTGGAAATGCAAAGTTGAAAAATTATTTGCAACATACCTCAGTGAATATGAAGTTGTCTTTTAGGTATGTGCTAGAATATCATTTCTTGTTCTTTCTTTAAATAAGTTCCCTGCACCCCTCCCTCCCATCTTTTCTATCTCACAGTGTAATTCTGTGTTTCATTTTGCAGGTTACTTAGAGCATGCAGTTTCTGAGGTTGAATTGCTCCTCACTTGGAACTTTGAAATGCCGAGAACTGCCTGCGACATAGTAATCTACCTCTGCTTGGTAACTGAGTGTACAATATATACTAATACACAATGAATAATAACTGAGTTGTGCATCCTGTTCCTAATTTTTTGAACTTTTTAAAGGATATTTATGTGAATTTCAGATAAATGTAGGATGAGTAGTTTATGCAGCCGAACCAAATTTTGAATTGGGCCTTCTCTAGTCTATGACATCTGTTGATGTCTTTAGTTGTTCTTTAATTGTTTCTACAAGTTTTTGGGAGTTTAGTCTTTTCGGCCTGAATCCGAGACATCATGCTTAAAGGCATGTTATTTCTTCTTTTCAGCTTAATTCACCTTGTTTCTGTACTAGTACTTGTCAGCCTGTAATAGGAAATTTGATTTCATGAAATATTATGCTTCATTTATAGGGAAGAGTAAGACAATGCATGCCACACATATTCCTTATTCTCCATTACATACCTGTGATCTATTCTCACTAAATGCCACCTTATTTTCCAGTTTCTAAGTTGGCAATTACTTCTTCTGCCTAAGATGTGTGATGGTAAACTACAGTTATTCTAAGGGGAAGACTCTTTCAAGTCAAAATGAAAATTCCTCTTTTTAAGGATTTGTCACACTATCCTAAGTTGAAAAGAGATGGCAAAAAATAACTAGCATATAAGTGTTTACATGTACATTTGCAGCAATACAGAACTAGAACTCATAACTATGTTATATATGACACCTTTACATCATATAGAAAACACCAAATAAGGAGAACCAACTGAATAAACCGCTTGATGAACTTAGGTACATCATATTCTATTTTATAAAAGAAACTTTAGAGAAAGAGAAGCTCATTCCCTCCATGATAAATCTTACTCGATGGTAAAAATATTGATTATTATTTACCTTTTAATTATCGAAGATGATAACCATATATACTTTTACTCCATTTCTATACTCTAAGATTGTTTCATTGCAATTGTTTCTGGTAGGCTGCAAGTTCCTAATATTTTCACATCATCATTCAGTCTTTGATTCACTAAATCAATTTATTCTGGTAAAGGTCACTTCATATACAATGCAATTTATTAAGTTGCTGAAGACTTTTCGGCACTGCCAAAATCCAAATGACCAGAAGAGAAATGTTTGTTGCATTTTGGTCAATAAATTTTGGTGCATTTCTCATTTTTGTTGGAATAATTTCTTTTCAAAACTGATTGTTTCTTTTTAAAAGATCACCACTTTTTCCCCCAATATTGAAACTTTTATGGAAATTGTTGATAAATTGGTGGCCGATATCATGTTTTTCTGATCATTGATGATAGACAGTTGAGTAGCGTGTGCCATATTTCTCTCTTCCTTGAAGTGTTTTCATCTTGCTTTTCACCCCTTTCTTGTTTTTCTGTTTTTTTGCTAAGCCTGACTACATTGCTATTGGCATGATATGGAAGGTGACGTGAAGCTTCAACACAGATTTTGTTCAGTTAACTGAAGAGAGAAAAATACAGCTAGTTTGATGACAACATTCCACCCAGGACTTTGACAAATTCTAGGTCAGAAATTGTTAGTGGGAACCCTAAACCTCAATAACTGTTTATGCGTCATTCTTTAGTTTGTGAATTTCATGGAGATTATGTTGAGAAACACCCATGTCTCAGAAGGATGCGGAGTTTGTGCTGGCTGCAGTAATGGAAAAACCTTCACAATACTAGGCAATAGTAGACGTCCAACTCTTGAGGTATCTTCACTGGCTTTTGCTTTTTGGCTATGGGTTATTGGTGAAATTATATATTACAAATACGTACCCTGCTTATGATTTTTTTCCTGGAAGTAAAAAACTCTCATGAGGTCCTCTGCTGCCTCCACGTTAGAACAGCAGCTCAAACATTACTATAACAGTTGGCACTTGGAAGTGAAGAATGTGAGATGATAGTGATGAATTTTAATTTAGCCAAAAAAAAAGAGAGGATGAATTTTACATTTTTAATTGAATAGAAGATTATTGAATAAGTATGGTAATGTAATTTGAAACCTGTGGTAGCTTAAAAAGATTACATGTCTGGTACTGTGCGGAGTGGATGCAACACAGATGAGTCAACATTTCTTTCTCAGCACCCAGAGGTCGTATCATTTTTAACTTCCTCCAAGTTTGGTTTCATCGGCCTTGAGGGTAATGGTTGCGAGATCAAGTTAGTCTCTCTCTCTCTCTCTCTCTCTTGATCTACTGCATTCAATTCATCTTTCTCGTATGATTTTTTGAATTTTTCAGTGCCGTTGGTTTTTCTGGAGAAGTATGTATACATTTTAAATTTTTAATTAAATATTATATATGTAAAGCTCTTGTCAACTTGCTTTTCAAACACTTGGTGCATTCTCAATACTAAACACTCTCTGCAGTCCTACTAGCAGAAGCACTTTGCTAAAAGTTCTGTTCCAATAAATGCGCACTTGAACTAGTGGGATTTTGGGAATGGAGTACTAATTTGGAGCTCACTGGTTGGGTTTATACAAAAATTGTTCCACACTTGTATTTTTTCCCGCTGTTGTGGGTGGGTTGTTATTGTTTTTAAATCGTGCCAAAGTTTCATTTATAGATTATACTTTTAAAATATTATTAGTATAGCTGAAGGTCTATTGTTAGTATAGCTGAAAGTCTAGTATATAATATGCTAGAATATAAAAGGAAATGCTAATAAATGCCCTTAGAGCTTTATTAAATCTTCCTTTAGAAGTATCTCAGAGTTGTTTATGGGGGCATGTGAAAATATAGTTAATTTTAGAAAGTCCTGTGATGGGAACTTGTTCAAATGCAACTGTTGCAATTTTTGGGTGTTGGGATGGGAGCTTTGTGAGTATATCTTTTGGGCGTGGGTTGTTTTGCTGTTAGGGATTGTGCTAAAATTGTTACTTTGGAGGTATCTATTGGTTACTCCTTGTCTATACACCATGTGTGCATGGGCACCTACCCGATATAACGGCTTGGCAATACTATACATTTGCATATAAAAAATATGCATATAATGTGGTGCACCTAATTGTATTAGTGAGATAAAGCTGTGAAAGTAAATGATCAATAAGTGCCCTTAGGGCACTCATTCGCAATACCCGTTAGAAAAATTATATATATATATATATATATATATACATATATATATATATATATATATTAGCTCTCTATTTGGAGTGTTCGGAGAGGCGTGGGCGTGTCTTGGTTCAGTGAAAGATATGTTGCTAGTTCATTTTCAAGGATTTGGAAACAAGAGGGATGACAAAATTTTATGGAAGTGTGCCCCCCCCCCAATTTTATGGGGAATTTGGAATGAGCGTAATGCTAGACTGTTTAGAGGAAGTTGCTCTTCTTTTAAGCTGTTAAATGACAGGATTATTTTCCTTTCTTCTTTATGAGCTTCTTCTATGGGGCCTTTAGAGATATTTCTGTGACTGATTTGTGTAGAGATTGGAGGACTGCACTTTTTAAGTGCTCTTTTTTTTTTTTTTTTAGTTCGTTGAGGGTGGACTTCTTCTTGTTCCCCTTTTATTGTATCATTTCTTTTCTATTAATAAAATTTCTTCTTCTTATATATGTATATATATATCGTTAGAATGTGAATTGTCAATTGTCATGGGCTAATATATTACCTTTATAGGGTCACTTACCCTGGGCTAATATATTACCTATATAGGGTCAATTGTCATGGGCAATTTGTACTTCTCTTATCATGGGCAACCTATTGCCCATAGTTAGAAAACTTGGGCTTCTATTTCCCAGCTATCTTGCTACTTTGTCCTATAAAAAGGACTTGTAATATATACTCATAATGTACATACTATAAACATATTGAACAATACATATGTATTCTTATTTTGCTCTCCATTCTCACTTTCCTTGTTACCTCTCATTCACCAATTTTCTGTTTTTCTCTCTTAATCCTAACATGGGTTTAGACATGGTATCAGAGCTTGATCCAATTATTCAAGCCTAAATCCACCACAGAAAACTCCATATGACCGCTTGTTTTCTTCATGTTTGACTTGCCTGGTATCATTTTTTTTCTTCCATTGTTGACTGTCCGGTATGTATTGTTTTCTTCCCTCTTTTTCTTTCCTACTGCTGGTACTACTTGTTTTGTTTGGCGCCTGAATCAAGAGTGTTGTACGATTTTTTTTTTTTTTTACATATCCTCAGTTGAATTATTCCCTAGATATTCTTGTTGCTCTTGTTTCTCATTAACATGACAGTCTCGAGTGTAATCCAGAGTGGTAGTACCAGTGGTGTTAGTAAGGAGCAGCTTGTCTGGAGTCATCTCAACTATGCATTGATACTTGGCCCAATCAAATTGGATGGAAATAATTATCTTGCTTGGTCTCAAGCATATCGCATGTCCATTGAGGGCAACCATATGCAGCACTTTATTAACGGGGGACCGCTATGCCAGTTAAGGCTGGTATTGCTTAGGAGGATTGGAAATCTGACAACTTTATGGTAAAAACTTGGATTTTCAACTCAATGGAGCCCGATATGAGTAGTAGATACATGTTCTTAGAACAAACTATGATCTTTGGGAAGCGATTTCTCAAACCTTCTCTATTTTCGGGGATATGTCTAAGGCGTATAATATCCGTAAGAAAATTCGGGAGAGCTTTACAAGTATCACATTTAATTAAAAAAATGAAATGTTGTGATTTTGCACATCGGTTAGTATGGGATATTTGGTTAAGTATATAAGGACTCAATCTGCTATCATTAATATCTTCAGTCATGACCTTTTAGATGAGCTTGTGGTGGGCTAAGATGACCCAAGAAGATGTTATTGAGACAACGCATTGGGTCTTATTCTGTTATGATTTGATTTAGACTCTGGATTTGATCCAGGTTGTTACAACAACTTTTACTAACGGCCAGGGAAATGACTAACTTGCCCTCAACTTTATTTGGATTTTCAAAGTGGCGTCGTTTTTCTTGGCCACTAGTAGGACCTGCGGCCAGTCGACTTAAAAACTAGATCTAATCTGGTTGCTACTATCATGCGCTTGTTGCAGAAGAAAGAGAGAGGAAGAACAGACAAGGCTTGGCCGTTACACTTGCACTAATCGACATCAAAATTTGTTCAACTTTGAACCGGTTAATCTACTTCCAATTACTAGTGAGAATATTCTTACTGTTTTTTTTTTTACGAATTTTTATTAATACAAAAATACTACTAGAATTACATGTATGAAACAACAAATTGGGTAGTATGTATGCATACAAATTGGGTAGTATGTATGATAATTTAGACTAATAATATAACATAATTGGAGCTTACGTATATACATTGAATAATTTGTCATGCATATCTTCAGACATGAAATATTAGTTTTATTGTTGTTATTGGTATTTTAAAGTAAAATATGGACAATTGGCTGCCTAGACCCATTGACCCCAATATCCTTTATGACCAACAACGTCATGTGTCGGAGGATGTATGGAACGGTGTTGATAGGGGTACACTAATGTCGACCCAAACTACTGTCATAACGTATGGCAAATGGGAACTGACCAAGTTACAAAAAAAATAAATTAATTCGATGGGGGGGTTTGGAGTGTTTAATCATCTGGCAGTAGTCATTAAAACGGATGCCAATCTCGTGTCCGCCCCAATTGAGAGATGGCGGCCGGAGAAATACTTTTCATATGAAGTGTGAGGAAATAACAATAACGTTGGAGGATGTGCATTTTATTTTTAGGTTGCCGGTGTTGGGAAATCCCTTAATTTGTCCCTTGTTTGATGCCCCATTGAGATATTTTAGAGATATTTTTGGGGATGACATGACTTCAGAATGGAATAATGTAAAAAAAAGACGTGGTTATTAGTTTGATTGCACAAAATTTTTTCTAAGTGCCCAAAAAAAGCAAGTAGGTATGTGTTTGGGAGTTACACAGGCATACCTCATTTGGTTATGCGGGGCAATTTTATTTCCAACTAGGTCAAGAAATAATGTACACCCTAGGTATATGTATTTTGTATATGATTCAAATAAGATTGCCACATATGCATGGGGTATCGCTTGTTTGGCCTATTTATATCGGGGTTTGTACACAGCTACTAGGAGAGAGACTAAGTATGTCGATGACTAAGATTGTTCAGTAATGACTATACGATCGTTTAGTAACGACTCTACGATCGTTCAGTAATGACTCTACGATTGTTCAGCAATGACTCATGACTATGATCGTTCAGTAATGACTACGATTGGTTAGCGATGATGGTTATAGGAGTCTTATAGTCCATTGCTTCGAGCCACGTTTCTAAGACCTTAAATAAAGTGTTTTCTGTCTCATCCCTTAACGATGCAAATCCAAATAAAACAAAGTGATAATGGTGGTTGACCCCGGTAAATGGAACAAAGGGCCTATTATATCTATTTGTCCTATACGTAATGTCAAATGTGACCACGTCTTTGAAACGTTGATACATTAACCTTGATCGGGCGTCTATCTACAAAATACAAGCTATGCGATTGCCTTCGCTTGGTTTGACACGAAAAAAGAATTTACTTGCACTGGCATATTCAACTTTTTTCAAATAAGTGACTGCAACTTGTGCATAATTTTCATCCTTCAAGTCACGCCTTAAATCTCTAACTACATTACGAATATCCTTGTCACTAAAACCTACATTCTGCATCCCTCCACCCATTGTGCTCAAAACGTTCATCATTCTACTAGGTTCAATACTCGCTTTATTTAAAGTGTCAATTAATTGTTTTGCTACCGGTGTAATATTCCTATGTGTCTCAATCAAATCTACTTTGATAGGTATCACTAAATGATGATTATGATCCAACTCAATGGTCGAAATACGCCAATTGTCTTCTTTCTTACTATGGACAACAAACATTCTAGCTTTGCATAATGTTCTTCCTATCAAATCTCTTTGTCTTCTTATTTTATCGTTGTGACATTCATCACCTACTGAACTCTTACAGTTGTTGGTCTACCAGCTTTTTTACATACATATAACCTAGACTACAAATCATTACTGTGAGCATGTTTATGACTATTAGCAATTCTAATCTTAAATCCATTTTTGTGTGCATAGGATCTATAAAAAATTTCAGCTTCTTCCAACTTAGAGAACAATTGACCAACACAAGGGACCATTACCTCTTTAGTACTTTCAGCATCATTAACATACTCAGATGCATTTGTACAATCTAAACTAGCTAGAGATTTAGAAGAACTAGATAAAGATATTCTTGTAGCAGGCATGAAAGCCATCGATGAACACTTACCAAAATTGATTGTACGAACAATTGATTTCTTCAAAGCTCAGCAAATTCTCTCCAAAGCTAGATTTCTGCAGTTGCTTGGCAAATGGGTGCGTATGGAGTAAAATGTTAGAAATCAGATGTGTAAGAACTTGGTAAACTGGCCGTAGGTCCTCCTAGCGGCCAAGAAAAACGATGCCACTTTGAAAGTCCAAATAAAGTTGAGGGCAAGTTAATCATTTCCCTGACCGCTAATAGGAGTTGCGCTGGCTGCTAGAAGGACTAGCGGCCGGGCCCATGCCCAAGCCATTAGATTTGCTATTGGATGCTTGGAGATCTGGGAGATCTGGTTGCTGGAATAGTGTCCATAGCAAATGGTTATTATGATCATTCTCCATATATATATATATATATATAACTACTACACTATAAAAAGTTTAAACCAAATGGTAAAAGGAATATTAAGAAGGTTTGATTTGCGGTGGAGGGAGCTGTCAAATGCAGATAATTAATCTAGAATGAGCGACTGAATTATAATAGTATTTCCAGTTTTGTGAGAGTCTTAGAACTCCACAACGTGGATGCTAGTTGGTTAAATTCCAGGTATACACAGCACACTACATCTGCAGTATCTGCTACTTTTATATACTTGAATTATTTTTCTCGCTGCTTATTTATCAAAATAAGGAAAAATGAATTCTTGAAACAAATGTGCATCATAAATCAAACGGAGAGCATTGACCCAATTATGAGATATGGATAATTTACTAAAGTAACACCTAAATTATGTTGTTTGTGACCTACAAAATCATGATTTTCACAGTATTATTCTTTTTCTAATATTGTTGAATCTTCCCCTGTTCATGAAAATAATTATGCCAGTTTTGATGATCCATTCAAAAACATAAACTTGTTGAAAAAAAATAAATACTTGTGGCACAATTTTTCTAGAGCACATAATTCAGGCGAACCAAATTTTGACAGATCCTTCTCTAGTCCATGACACCTGTTTATGTCTTTAGTTCTTTAATTGTTTTATCAAGTGTTAAGAATCATTGATTTCTGTTGAATTTGTCAAATCTCCATGAATGAAATAGAAGAGAATAATGGAACTCAAAAGTAATTCATTTCACATTAATTTGTTATTCAAGACATTACATATACAACTTATTGATACAGTACAGTTGACTCACTTCTCTGTACAGTGAGTTCAACTTATCTTACAAACCACTAACTCAGACTTATCATACAGGCACAGCCAGTACTGAATCCATTGCACTTTATTACTTATTCCTGTGCTGACTTTAGTATATTTCATGCATTGAGCTAACTGTCTTCAATAGATGTTGCCCTGTTCCTGTTGCTTGTACACAATTTGTTCTTGTAGCTGAAATGTTGTTAGGACCCTTTGTGTCTTCAATAACAAGTTTTTGGGAGTTTAGTCTTTTCGGTCTGAATCTAGATATCATGCTTAGAGGCATGTTATATCTTCTTTTCAGCTAAATTCACCTCGTTTCTATACTAGTTCTTGTCAACCTCTAATTAGAAAGCTGATTTTATGAAAATTTTACACTTTATATATAGAGAAGACAATGAATGCCACACATGTTTCTTAATCTCTGTTACTTACCTTTGATCTATTCTCTCTAAATGCCACCTCATTTTCCAGTTTCTAAGTTGGCAATCACTTATTCTGCCTGTGGTGTCCAATAGAAAACTACAGTGATTCTAACTTCTAAGGGGAAGACTTCATTCAAGTCAAAACAAAATTTTTCGCAAGAATATCCTTTTGTTACACTTTCCTATGTTGAAAAAAGATAGCAAAGAAAAACTAACATATAAGTGTATACATGTACATTTGCAGGAATACAGAATTAGAACTCATAACTTTGTTATACATGACACCTTTATATCATGTAGAAAACATTAAATAAGGAGAACCAACTGAATAAACTTCTTGATGAACTTTGTTACATCATAATCTATTTTATAAAATAAACTTTATAGAAAGAGAAGCTCATTCCCCCTCCATAATAAATCTTACACGATATTAAAAAAAATTTGATTATCACTTATATTTCAATTAGCCAAGATAATAAACATATATACTTTTACTCTATTTATGTATTTTAAGATCGGTCAATTGCAATTGTTGCTGGTAGGCTGCCAGTTCCAAATAGTTTCACATCATCATTCAGACACTGATTCAATACATAAGTTTCTTCTGGTAAAGATCACTTCATATATAATGCAATTAATAAAGTTGGTGAAGACTTATTGGCACTGTCGAATGACTAGAAGAAAAAAGTTTGTCGCATTTGGATTAACGAATTTCGATACATTTCTCGTTTTTGTTGGAATAATTGCTTGTCAAAACTGATTGTTTCTTATTAAAAGACCAAAATTATTTCCATTTTTGAAACTGCTATGGAAATTGTTGATAAATTGGTGTTCAACATCATGTTTTTCTGATCATTGTTGATACTGTTCATGAGTCATATGTCCCACTTCCTTCAAGTGTTTTCGTCTTCTTTTTCACCCCTTTCTTGTTTGTTTATTTATTTATTTTTTTGATAAGCCTGACTACATTGTTATTGGCATGATATGGAAGGTGACGTGAAGCATCAACACAGATTTTGGCCAGTTAACTTCTCACGAGAGCAAAATACAATTGATGCCATTTTGATGACAACATTCCATCCAAGGCTTTGACAAATTCCAAGTCAGAAATTGTTAGTGGGAACCCTAAACCTCAATAACTGTTTATGCGACATTCTTTAGTCTGTGAATTTCATGGAGATTATGTTGAGAAATGTACCCTTGTCTCAGAAGGATATGGAGTCTGTGCTGGCTGCACTAATGGAAATACCATCACAATATAAGACCACTAGATTTCCCACTCTTGAGATATCTTCATTAGCATTTGCTTTTTGGCTATGGCTAATTAGTGAAATTATGTATTAAAATGCTTGCACTGCTTAATGATTTTTTTTCCTGGCAATAAAGAACTCTCACGAGGCCCTCTGCTGCCTTCATGGTTGAACAGCAGCTCAAATAACACTATAACAGTTGGAACTTGGAAGTGAAAAATGGGAGATAATTAATGATGAATTTTACATTTTTAGTTGAACAGAGGTTTGATGAATATGTATGGTAATGTAACTGGAAAGAGGTGGTCGCTAGAAGAGATTGGATGTCTGTTATTTTGTGGAGTTGAGGCAACACAGATGAGCCAACTTTTCTTTCTCAGCAGCCTTAGTTCAATGGAATCATTTTTAACTTTCTTCATGTTGGCTTCATCTGCCCTAATGGTAATGGTTGTGAGATCAAGTCAGTCTCTCTCTCTCTCTTTTATTCAGTTGATCTTTGTCAAATGATTTTCTCCCTCCCATGTGCAGTCAAATTTATTATGGAATAAGAGTATTGATTAAGTTCTTCGAGTTTTTCAGTGCAGTAGGTTTTTTGGGAGAAATATTTATAGATTGTATTTTTAATTAAATGTTATATTTGTAAAGCTCTTTTCAACTTGTTTTTCATACATCAAGTACATTCTCAATAATCAACAGTTTCTGCGGTCATACCAGGGGAAACACTTTACGAAAAGTTCTGTTCCAACAGATGCATACTTGAACTAGTGGGGTTTGGGGATGGAGTGCTAATTTCAGAGTAAACTGTGAAGAGTGACCATTCGGCAAGAGATTGGAAGTCATGCACTTACTTTGTGTGATTTCCCTGCATGTGTATATCAATATCGGGAGATTGTGAGGTATATAGATGGACTTTGTAATATGAGAACTATAAGCTTAACAAAAAAATTTCACTCATCGGCTTGTAAGAGTTGGGACTCACCATATCTAGCCTTTGTTAAAAGTTTAAAGCAATCTTTTGGGAGTTATATATATGTGTATGTGTGTATATATATATATATATTTTGAAAGATTATTATTAACTTTCAAAAAGTCAATTTGAGACATTTTTAAATTTAAAATTGACATTATTCATTTTAGTTTTGAAAACAATAAATTTTATAATTAGTAGTTCTTTTTGTGTAATTTAAGATATTCATAATTGTGTTAACATAATCTAAATGAATTTATGTCAATTTTGAGTTTGAAAATATTCAAAATTGATTTTTAAAAAGTTAATATTGATCTTATAATTTGAAACATAGGTAGTATTATAAAATGTATGTGGTGCGGTTAGTGGCGGAACCAGAACGTTTTTAGAAGGGGGTCAAAATACATCAGTAATTTTTTATTTATTTATTAATGCTTGGACTGAGAGGAGACGATTGTATTTTGCGAGTCTGCATAGTTTGAAAACGTTTCAAAATTTGTTCGTTTTTAATTGTTGAAAAAATATCATTTTCAATATAAATTACCAGACTGTCATTCATTTATTCGTTTCCCATCTTATTACGCAAATCAGTTTTAACAATTTTCATCGCAGAGAATATTCTTTCAATAGTAGCAGTCGTAATTGGTAAAATCAAAGCCGACTCGATCAATTGATATACTAATGTAAAAGTCATATTTTTTCTTGTTTCAATCAGCTTCTTAGCAAGACTTCTCAAACCCAAGTCTTCGATTCCAAAAAATTGATTATCGCATCGCATATCATAAATGTAATTTTCAAGTTGATCCTTAAGTATCATGCGGTCAGTCAATGAGAAGTTTTCTGGATAAAGCTCAGCAAGACGGAGTAACTTATTTTTATTAAATTTAGAGAATGAATCCCTTGGATCAATGCATGATATGCATAAAAGTAACTCTGTGTTTTCTTCTGAAAAACGATTGTTCAGCTCTTGAACAATTGAATCAACAATCTATATTGTAATAATGAAAAATCAACAAAAAAAGATAAATTCTTGGATAGGAATAATGAAAAAAGATTTATAGAGATTATACCTGATAAAAAATCTCAACATGATAATGATGAAAATTAGTAATAATTTGTCCATTGTGCTTGCTACGACCGTGTGATCTCATGTTGTCTTCCATATTAATTATTGGGATCATGTTCTTCTCGCAAAAAATATTGACTTCCTTAAAAAAATGACCATATGACCCCCCCCCCCCGCCCCCGCCCCCGGTTCCGTCATTGTTGATATCTTGCTTGCCTTGAACTCCAAAAATTGAAAGAGAATGATAATATTCATTGACTTTTTCTCAACACTTGACTAATTCATAGAATGAGAATATTTATAAGAGTACAATTTAATTTTCCTAAACCTAATAGGAATTAAAAATCTTAATTAAAATCAAATACACAATATCCTAATTTATTACAATTCCTATTCTGCTTAGTTTTCCAAATTTGCTGATAAAAGCCCTCTATGTTCCAATATGCTATTTCACTTCTACCGGACCCACATGGATTTTTTTGAATCAAAAGCTGCTTCAAAGAATAATGGGCTGAAGAACCAAGCAACGCGGACCCACCATCTAAAGACAAAGCTGCTAGGAGACTTCCTCATTTATCAGGGTCATATGACCCCCCCCCCCCCCCCCCCCCCCCCCCCCTTGGTTCCGCCGCTGGGTGCAGTTATTTGGATAATATTTCTATCTTTTAAACACTGTAGACGGTTGTAGTTACACCTCCAAAATCGCATCGCGTCACATATGTAATGTGCAGTTTTTTTTGTAGTGATGCAGTTTGCAATTACAAATGTGATTTTTTACTCATTTATAAAAATGACTACAGATTTGAATTCAAAGTCATTGCTGAGAAAGTGTTCGAGTGCGTTATGCATGTCTCTCCCCCCGTAATAACACTCCTTTCTCTTCTCATTTCATTTTCTAGAGAATTATGGGATCACATAATTCTAGAGAAACAATATGTTATGATTGATGTGAAGAGTAACCGCTTGCATCCAGTAGCCTATACGTACTTAGAATAGGTATTTGTCCATACAAAATTTATAAATAAATAAAAAAAATGAAATTTATAAATAAATAAAATTAAATTCTTCTTGTTCTCAAATATATAGGTCGAATTTTTATGATAGCTGAGAAAGTGTCCGAGTGCGTTATGCATGTCTCTCCCCCCGTAGTAACACTCCTCTCTCTTCTCATCTCATTTTCTAGAGAATTATGGGTCACATAATTCTAGAGAAACAATGTGTTATGATTGATGTGAAGAGTAACCGCTTGTAACCACTAGCTTATACGTACTTAGAATAGGTATTTGTCCATACGAAATTTATAAATAAATAAAAAAAATTCTTCTTGTTCTCAAATATATAGGTCAATTTTTTACCACGTATTAAAACATTGTTGAGAACTATAAACGACCATATACTGCCCAATAAAGGACTCGCAGGGGCGAAGCCACAACCTTAGATGTGGGCAGTGGCGGAACCAGAATGATTTTAGAGGGGGGTCAAAATACATTAATAAAAGAAATTTATTTATTGACCCTTGAAGTGCTTTTTTTTGGTTGTACGACTGAGAGGAGACAACTGTATCCTGTGAGTCTGCATAGTTTGAAAACGTCTCAAAATTTATCCGTTTTCAATTATTGAAAAAATATCATTCTCGATATAAACTACCAGACCGTCATTCATCCACTCGTCTCCCATTTTATTACGCAAGTCAATCTTAATAATTTTCAACGTAAAGAATACTCTTTTAACAGTAGCAGTCGCAACTGGTAAAATCAAAGTCAACTAGATCAATCGATATACCAATGTAAAAGTCATATTTCTTCTTGTTTCAATCAACTTCTTAGCAAGACTTCCTAAACCCAAATCTTTCGCCTGCTACGACCGTGAGATCTCATGTTCTCTTCCATATTAATAAAACACTGTAAATAAAATAACATAATAAATAACGATATTAATAATTATATCATGAACATATATAATTAATGTGTATAATCTAAATTTAGATCTTCTGTCTCCCATGTCTCGTGTATGGTTGTCAAGTATAATATATTTATTTATTTATAGTTGACTAATTTCGTAAACCGAAATTACCAAAAAAATAATTTTGTAAATGGAGAAGTTTACATGAAAATAGATAATAATGAGAAATGGCTAACATATCTTAATTAGCATGCATAATTAGACGAGAAAATATTGTCTAAAACTATTTTACATATTTAATTTAAGATTTCCATAAGAAATAGGTATATATATATATATATATATATACCCTTAAATATATGTCTTTATATACCTTGCACACTTACTTTTGAGCAAAAAAAGAAAGTTCTTTAGTGCGATAAAATTTAGTTATTCTTTCTCCCTGTGAAATATCAAAAGACAATATTAATTAATTATACCATTAATTATTATTTATAATAAAATTAATTAAATAAATAAAAAATTATATATATATATATATATATATATATATATATATATATATATATATATATATATATATATATTAAAGAGCTCACAATCTATGGGGGTCATTTGACCCCCCTAGCCCCCCCTTAGTTCTGCCAGTGGATGTAGGGTCAATTGACCCCACTGAATTTTGTTTGTTTGTTTAATAATAGATGTCAAAATTTAAAAATTTTAAATGTTATATACAAATTGAACCTACTGAAATTATGTAATTTTTTTAATATACAGGGTCAAATTAAAATTTTATAACTTTCTCACTTAAGTTTCATTCTCATATCATTCTTATTTTTTCTCTCTATATATATTCATATAATCTTCATAAACTAATTAATAATATATTTTATAATATTTTTTGAAGAATTAATTATTTATAAATAATTTGTCTTTAAAAAAATATATTAGGGATCAATTGAGTGTATATACACATGTATATAAATATATATAGAGTTTACAATTATTATATTATCATTGTTATCAAATATATGTTTTATATATGCAACCTAAAAGTATAAAATTATTCAAAATTTTTGGCTTGGGAGCACTGCCCCCGAATCCCCGCTAAATTATTTATAGCCGTCTAATAATTTTGACCGCACTAAATTTTTTTCCTGACTTTGCCACTGATGACTCGCGCTATATTTTGCATAGTGATGGAAGGAATGGTACACAATTTTTTTAGCCTGCCTTTAAATTTGAATATGCATGCAATGCTTTCTTGTGTTTGGATTCTCATGATTTTTTTGATATATAATATAATATATATGTTTTCTTGAATTACCAGAGTTCCTTCATTGTTTAGCCAAATAATCTTCAAGTAGCAATGCCTGCCATATTGAAGGTATTCATGTTGTTCAATCTTGAATCTTAAAATGTTTCTACGAAAATTTGGGAATGTGACAATAAGCGTGTGGATTCATTCGTGCTCCTTATTTAATTTAAGCATAAAAAAATATCTTCAGTTAGTATTCTATTGAATGAATTTTGTTGTCTTTATTACTTTTATGACTCCCGAATTTCTACTTTATACGGAGTATTTTCTTTTTCGTTTTTCAATGCATATAGTTTGTCAATATAAATCAAGAAAACTTAATTTATTAAAAAAAATTAAAAGACATTATAAATAAAAAAACTGTTAAAAGAAAATTAAAAAATAAATGGTCAATGTTTAGTATAACTCAAAAACCAAGTACATGACTAATTCTAGAATTAAAATTTACATAATATAAAAATGAAAATAAAAATATCTACAGTTACAAATTATAAAATAAACTAATTCACATTTGATAAATGGTTATTTTATCCTTCTTTGTAACACTATCCAACCCAAACTTATACAACTATCTACATGACTTATATATATATATATATATATAAGATCCTATTTCACGGCACACGTTAGCTGGAGACACTATTCCATTCAATGAATTAAGCGTTAAGATTAAATTTGGCCGGGGCCCGGCTGCACCTCCTACCCGCGGCTTGTATAACCCCTTCCTGTGGCCAGACCAATTACCAAACTGCCCCTAGATTTGTACGACACCGTTTTGACTAGCCGCAGGAAGGAGTTGCGGACAGTCAACTTAAGTTCAGATCTAATCTCTTTCCTCCATATCTATCTTTTGTTGCAGAATTAAAGAGAAGGAAAATATAGTTTGACAACTGATTTCTTGGGTAGCATACTAGTACATCAACAATCAATTTTTCTCCGATTAATCTACTTCAAATACTAGTAAGAATATTTTTACCGAATATTTTTTTTAATTCATAAAATATTAGTAGAATTACATGTATGAAGTATTTCTTGGGTACTATGGATGTATACGGATTAAGTAGCAACTGTATGATAATGGAATATTTTTAGACATCAAATATTAGTTTTATTGTTGTTATTTTTTTGTAAGAAATTTTGTTAATTCATAAAATATTAGTAAAATTACATGTATGAAACAATAATAAGGGTAGTATGTATGTATACAAATTGGGTATCAATATAGGTAGTATGTATTAGTAGAATTGTAGATGTTATTGAGATATTTGTATCATTGTTGTTGGTATTATTAGGTAAAAATGGACAATTGGCTGCCTAGATCCATTGACCCTAGTGTCCTTTATGACCAAGAACAACATGTTTCGGAGGATGTATGAAATGAGATTGATAAGGGAATACTATCACCAACCTAAACGACTGCAATTATATATGATAAATAGGAGCTGACAAAACTTTAAAAATAAACTATTAAAAGGGTGGGGGATTTGGGGTGCTTAGTTATCCGACAATAATTACTAAAACGGATGCCAATCTTGTGTATGCCCTAATTTAGAGATGGCGTCCGCAGACTAATACCTTTCATATGAAGTGTGGGGAAATAATAATAACATTGGAGGATGTTCATTTTATTTTTTGATTGTCGATATTAAGAAAACCCTTAACTTATCCGGCATTTGATGCCCCATTGAGATATTTTACGGAATGTTTTAGGGATGACATGGCTGGGGAATGGAATAATGTGAAAAAGACATGGTATTTCCCTTGTTTGGTTGCACGAAAATTTCTCTAAGTGCCTAAAAAATGCAAGTAGGGACGAGGTTGGGCGTTATACAAAGGCATACCTCTTTTGGATATGCGGGACAATTTTATTTCCCACTAGGTCAAGAAGCACTGTACACCCTAGGTATATGTATTTTGTATGTGATTCAAATAAGATTGCCACGTATGCATGTGGTGCTGCATGTTTGGCATATTTATACCGGGGTCTGTACTCAGCTTCTAGAAGAGGAGCTAAATATGTCACTGGTTGTGTGACCTTGTTACAAATTTGGTCATATGAGCGTTTTCTGGTTGGAAGGCCTAACCCTTGGCCAGATTCTTTATTTTGGCTCCTTAGGGCAACGACCTGGGCATACTCCTCCAAACATAAATATCCTGATAGGAGGGAGAATCCCCATCATTATCTGTCTTTCTACCGAGGTGAATTTGATAGACAACCTAGGTAGGAGGTAGTATAGTGGTTGTACTAGCGATGGGATGATGATTGGAGGGGATATAACTATGAAGCTAGAATGTTAGGATCCGATCGAGTCCCATTGATTCATTTCGATGTTGTAGAATATCAAATGCCTGATCAGGTCATGAGGCAATACAGGCATGTACAAGGTATTCCGTCCTCGACCGAAAGACATGATTTTCTTAGATAACCCATTGAGCAGAAATTCGAGCCGAAGGATTACATGGAATTGAGAAGGGAATACATTGGGTTGTAAGAGATGTATATGGACGAATTCGAGGGACAAATAATGGAGGTTTCAGAAACTATCCTCATGGATACATACTTCACATGGTACAATAAGATTACCCGACGACATTTGCATCGTCCTCGATGCGAAGGAGATCAAAACACTTCCTATAAGCCTCAGTCTATATATGATCAACATCATATGGTTAGCACGGTAAACAAGTTAAATTTTTACAAATTGTTCAATTGATATAGTCTATTGTATTCTTTGATACTAATGTGTTTTGTTTTTGTTTTCTTATTTTTATATTTTTTTTTTGTATAAATTGAGAGCGCAAAATCCCTCTTGGACAAAGTCTTCAAGTTCAGGCAAGACTTTCCTCCCCAATACAAACTCATGAAAGATGGTTGGGGCCATCTCTATGCATTGTACGATGCGAATGTGAGGGGTGAGGGAGGGGATGAGGAGTATATTGGGGGTCAAGAGATAAAGATACCCACCTCTTCAACCATGTAGGACATCAATGTCCCTAGCACCCAGTTCGAATTACCTAAGCTGACTCAGCTTATATATGAGGGTGTAACTGCTTTCATTGGGGATGAGGTGGGAGAAGTCTCCATAGAGATTGAATATTGATTGAAAGGGTCTATACTAAAGAGACTTCGTAGTTGGAAGATCCAAATGATCAACAATAACTTCTTCTCCCCAACTTCTGTTAATTCCCAGATGTTTCCCATTGAGCATCCCCAGAGGTGATACACATTGACTCACGAAGCTTCTTTGCAACCCGACATTTAGCTATATAAGTATGTGATGGACGCGTATGTGTCTTTTAAGGGATCGTGAAGACAAATATCAACGTGAAGGGATATAGAGGTGGGCCAATTTTGGGTTCATGCCCTCCTATTTCATAGATTTGGGTAAAGGTGCCTTGTCTAAAGGGGACCAAAATCGTGGAGCCCAATTCTGCTAACCATATGTTACACCTCCAGTGGGACCGCCATTGCATGAGTGCAAGTTTGTCTTTATGCCTGTATGTATATTAAGCAACAGTCATTTTATACTGTTAACCTTTGTCATCAAAGATTAGAAGATTTATATGCTCGACTCGCTATATAATGACACACCGTACATCAAGATGGCCGAGATGTACAAAGAGTACGTCGATGTCGCGATGTGTGTAATATTTTATAAATCAATTAACTATTCCCCCCCCCCCCCCGCCCCCGCCCCCGTGCTATATAGGTACATACTTATGAGGTTTTTACATATTATAGGTACAATTGATACTATTGATTTTGCGAATGGGTAACCCTTTGGGTGGTTAGCGTCGTACATCACTAAAGGTCCATACAACAAAAGGTCGGCCCATGCAGGATAACACATGCGATTACACCATCTTCGTCTGCAAGTACGTCGACTACCTTGTGCGGGGCAACCTTGACCTTACCGAGGAAAGATGGTCAGTTGGGGATATATCGATGTTTAGGTATAGGAATGCGTATGAATTGTACAAATGCCAGACTAGAGATATGCGGAGGGAAGAAATCATGTAAAGGATCATTTAGATGTTGAAATCATTAGGATTACTTTTAACATGTAAAGGATTATATTTTAATTTCAATTAAATCAAGTTTTTTCAATTCAATGTATGTTATTTTATTTTAAATTGATGATCATTTAATTTGTACTTTGAGCTTGGTTGTATTAAATCGATATTGTTGTTGGTGATTACATGGTGAATTTGGTATTGCACAGGTTTGCGTTGGTGCTAACACCCCTGAGTTGGTACCAATTCATTGTATACTGGCCGCAGGTAGGACTTGCGGCCAGGCTTGATGCCTTGCTCCCCGTATACTGGTCACAGGTAGGACCTATGACCAGGATTTATGCCTTAAACTCCCTATGTGTTGGCCATAGGTCCTACATGCGGCCAAGCTTTATGCCTTGCACTCCCTGTATGCTAGCCGCAAGTCTTACCTGCGGCCAGGCTTAATGCCTTATACTCCTTGTATGCTGGCCGCAGGTCTTACATGTGGCCAGGCCATAATTTTTTTTGTTGCTATTTTCATGGGAGATGGATTGAACCTAGGACCTCTTGCCTAGCAAAGGCCTATTACACTAGCAAAATTAATTTTTTTTTTTGCTCTTTTCATGGGGGAGGGGTTGAACCTTGGACCTCTTGCTTAGCAATGGCCTAGTATATTAACAAAATTAAAAAATAATAATTTTTATTTGCTCTTTTCATGGGGGATGTGTTGAAACTAGCAATACTAAATTACATCTCCATAAACATTTTAAAAATTATAGGCATAAAGATTACATAATGATTGCGCTCGTCATGGTTTAGGTTCAGGAATTACTAACACTCTATAATGATTGTGCTTGTCATGGTTGGTTTTAAATCCACATATAATACATTTTCGGTGAGGTTTACTACCCATTATTTTTTCAATGATACTTTTGAATCTTAATTATTTTTTTCGGCCCTTTGTTTGAGAATTAATTGGTGGCAAAAACTTTTGTTCTTCCTCTTCTCCCTTTTGTTCTTAATTATCATCGTCTAATTCCATTTCCTAAGGTGTATATCTGTCCGTGAGGTCAATATCATCGTCTGGTACATTAGTAATATTCTCATCCGGGTCATATTAATCAACAAAGGGCTTTTTTCTCATGCATTTAGTTTTAGTATAGTCTTGTGACCTCGGACTAAGCAAACAGCTTTAGTAGCTAACTCTTGATAATCACTCCTCAAATAATTGTACCGCATTGCTTGATTTTGATCAAAGTCAGCACCCATTGGAGAAACCATTACTTCTTCACCATTACTCCTGTTAGCATCTCTTGTCCACCGAGGAATGATCATGTCATCAGGTATATTTGAAATACTCTTGAAGCTAAAAAATCTCAAAATGTGCCTGCAAATCTGACCAGAATGTGAAAATATTTGGAAAGTACATGTTATCGACCCTAGCTGACGATTGTTGACAACTTGTTAATATTTTCGAGTATCTTCCATTGCATCTGCAGCTATTTAACAAATGGATGCATATGGAGTAAAATATGTATGTCCTAAAAAGATTGTCAAATTGACAGCAACTCCTTTCTATAACAATCAAAATGGTGTCGTTTTGGCAAATTATTTTTCTTTTCAGCCTGGCTGCACCTCCTTCTTGTGGCTAGTCAAAACACTGTCATTTTGATTGACCACATGAAGGAGGTACGACAAGACTGAAAAGGAAAACAAATTTAGGGGAAGTTTGGTAATTGTCTTGGCCGCAGGAAGGAGTTGCACTGGCCGCTGGTAGGAGGTGCGACTAGGCCTTGGCCAAATTTAATCTAAACGCTCAATTCATTAAATGGACGACCACAAATTTGTTAGCTAGAATAGTGCCCCCAGCTAACATGTGTTGTGGAATAGGACCCATATATATAACATAAGTCCTTGTGTAGTCGAACAAATGGTTCATGGTACTCATGTTATGCATGTTGCTTTTGTGGTTGTTCATTAACTGACCTCATTCGTGGTTGTCCTCGCGACATTTTTTGTTTAGTATAATAATGTATTATTATAAGCATTATCTACATCAAACATGTATTTAAGTAACGTAATTAATCATCCACAAAACACATGTTTATAAAAATATTATATTAATAAGCATCATATTTTTACATCAGTTAACTTTCTTTACATATCACATACTACATACATATATGCATCCTATACTGTACATCAAAACTTGGGATTACATAACTTATACATATTTCTTACAAAAACTACCATTACCTACTATTTGCTACAAATACAAACCTCTCCTCACAACATCCCCGTGCTCATCTTAAACTAGCATCGTTACTAAGTCCCTGCTCATCGTATGGATCTTCTGACCCAACTCTGCCCGATGACCCTCAATCATATCCAAGATTCGCCTATAAGAAACCATAAAATTATACACCATCTGATCTATCCTGTGAGGACCTGAAATTTCAAGATTTCTTTAATAAAAATTAAATGAGAATTTAATTGATAAAATTATCAAGGTTGTTAAATTAATTATTATTTTATGTGATTTAATGTATGGGATGAGATTTAATTAGTAAATTAAATCTGTACAGAGATCATGATGAATGGTATGGAATTAAAGAAATTGAAAAGCAAATAAATTGTTTAAAAATAATTTATTAAGAATAAGAGAAATTTCATGTAAATGTACAATAAATTGTACAATTAAATTATTATGGAAGTGCAGAAATTATGTTTTAAATGAGGTTATATGGAAATGTAAGAAATATGAATTATATATGTATATATATATGTGTTTATGCTTAATTGTTACAATTATAAATGTTATTAATTATGAAAATTAAGGGATTAATAATTAAATTAATCCAAAAATTTATGAAAAGTTAATGAGGAAGTTAGTAAAAATTGTAATTATTAATTTTAAATTAATTATGAATTATGGAGGAAGTTTAGAAATTAATTGAGAAGAAATGTAATTATATAAATTATATAATAATAATTATATAATTTATATAAGGAAATTAAAATGTTGTATAAAGGAAATAATAATTATATAAATTATATAAGAATAATTATATAATTTATATAAGAGAATTAAATTAATTAAGGGTGGAAGAAAATTTTATAAAACTGTATTTGTATAAAATGGAAATTATTTAAAAAGGAATAATGTAATTATATAAATTATATAATATTAAATTATATAATTTATATAAGAAAAGTTAATATGAATATTAAAGAAATTGAATAACAAATAAGAAAAATGAATGTTTTAAGTTATTAAAAATTATATTTATGTATAATGGAATTATTATGACTTTTATGAAGAATAATATTTCAGAAACGTGAACATGTTAATGTAACATGTTGTCCAAGTAACGAAGTGAAAAATTATGAAAAATAATTTTTATATGTGCTATGAATTATTTTATGATTTTTGGAAGTATAAATTATCTCACATAATTACATGCATGTCATTATGCGTGTACAAAATTTGTCAAGAAAAGTACCCAAAAGAGGTGTTAATATTATTTATAAATCATAATATGAATTTTAGTGAATTAAAATAAATATTTTTATATATTTTATAAAATATTTCTTACATGAATTAATTATATAATGTATTAGAGTAATTGATTATGCATGCTTTGGAACGTTCGATAGAGGAAAAAAGTGGGATTGCATGGTAAAGTCGGTGGACATGTGAAATCTTTTAAAAACAATTCATATATTAATGTTTTAAAAAGGCAAGGAAAAGCAAGGAAGGATGAAAAAAAAAACAAAAAAACGAACACTCTCCTTTTCTTCTTCTCCTTCCTCATCCGAAACCACCACCACTATGCCACCGTGAACCTCCATAGCCACCAAGGAAGAGAAGGTTGGTGCCCTCTAGAGGATGAACAAGTTTCAAGAGAGGTTGATCGAGTTAAGGGTTTGAGCTAACAATTTAAATAACTGGACGTCAGGCAAGTTCTTCAGTCCTTTAATGTTAAATGTTGACTGTTATAATATGATAATACTTGTTCAAATGCATGTAAATTATGTGTTATGTGATCTGTGGCTAATATGACAACTATGTGTACTCCGTGCAATGATGTAAGACATACTGCTATAATAAAAGCACAAGCACATGATGTACGACACACACTGAGTATTTTAAGGTATGTGCTACGTGAAATTTAAACTGTTGAACTTGCTGAGCCGTTGTGCTCATTACTTGTTTAAAATAAACTTTTGCAGGATAAAGAAATAAGTTTCAGGAATATCGGATTAAGTTGAGATGAATTGCCTAGAAGGTAGAAAATGTGATTGTTATATTGTTAATATTTCAATGTGAGAAATTTGTTAAATTACTGTGATGAATTGTATGTATATATAAGTGGAACATGGATATGATAAAAGTTCAATTATGAACTGTGGTTGACCAGGATAATTGTTACGATATAAATTATTATATGTTTGATTACGAATGACATATAAATAATAGTAAATTTTGAATGATGAGATTTAAGATAGTGATAACAGAAAGAAAAAGTAAAGGTTGCGATCTAGGGACTAGGATCGAGATATAAGGATTTTATATATTCAAATATTTTAATACAATGATTGAATTGAGAAAAAGAAAAATTTATACCGAAATTTTGGTAATTGATGATTTTAAAATCAGATAATGGATCAATTAAGAGTTTAAAAAAGGTAATTAAAGATTATTAACGGACCGAAATTTGGACGTAAGAAAAATAATGTTTAAATAATATGAAATTTAAGGTAATAAAGTGGGTCAAATTTCGGGGTCGTTAGATATCCTCCTTTTCTTCCTCCTCAAATCAGCCTCAACTCCCTCTAGTATACCCTCTACCTTGAGGCAGGTATTAATCTCAGCTTCCCAAAGAGCCTTTAACTCCTCGTTCCTCTCATGCTTCTGTTAGATCATAGCCTCTAACTCCTGATTCTTCTCTTTAACTGTTGGTTCCTAATTTCCAACTCCTGGTTTCTTTCCTCCACCTGTTGATTTCTAACCTCCAACTCTTGCTTACTATCTATTAAACTCGTAATCAATGTATGTACCTTTACCAACACATCTACCTCTTGATCATCCTCCTCCATTAATGCGGCATCATCCATAGCATCCTCCGGTACTGCGTGATCCTCTACAGGATCCTTATCGAGATCCTCTTTAGGATCCTCCTCCTGGTTACTACCTTGTTTTGGATCTACTATAGGCCCTGGTCTAGGTACCTCGTAAATGTCTCTCACCACATCTTTGTTAACCATCCTACAATACAATATAATAATTCACTTAGTACATTAACATATTATAATATACTAAAATAATCTGAACATGTTTAGTTAATAATATTCTAAAATATTTATTATTATTATTTATTTATTTTTACATAAGAACTCTATGTGAGTTCACATATCACTGACTTTACTTATCCTCCCTAGGTTATTTCCTAAGGTTCTCTAACCTAAGTGTTATAACCTATGTGACGCCCCCAAATTTGGGCCTACATAGCCCAATTTAAGACGTCAAAAATACACGATAACTATTACAAAACAGTAAATAGTAGAAAAATACATAGCTCAATAATACATAACTAAGTCTTCACTATTATTACCACACTATTTTACAACATGTGAAGACTATTACAACTATCATTCAGACCTTCACTTCATCTCCCGATTAGACCTAACTACTATCTCATTTTCTGAAGAACAATGAAACAAACGAAAGGGTGAGCTCAAATAACCAATTAAAGAAATATCATGACTAAGATAACAATGAGTAAATTATCTTTAGCCTTCAACAGTTAAGTTTTTAATAGAATATAATAAGCAACAAGTTTTAAATCAACAATAACAGTTAAGTTTTTGAACAAAGTTTAGATCCACAATTGTAGCGGAGAAATAATCGTTAGAAAAATCATGTAGATCATGATGTCTACTAGTTTCTCTTTTTCAAAAAAATCATTATCATCCTTTATCATCTGAAACACCATTGGTCATGATTATACCAACAACAGTTCTTCTTTGTCCCAGGCCAAAGAGAACATTCATCATGTGCCCTAAAAGGCACGCCATTGTTATATCACCTTTATCCTATCATCTTTATCCTATCATCTGTGCCCCAGGCCACATATATTTATTTATTATATTATCTTTACACCTAGGCCAAACATATTCACAACAACTTGATTATTGATGATTAGAATAACAACAGAGATATAAATGATGAACAGAAGAAATATAATAACAGGATAAACAATAGCTATCGAAAATTTATAATTTTACTTTGTCTAGAGTCAAATAATGTCCAAATTATCAACATGATGTGGACTCAAATTCAAGAATGATATTCAAAATCTATAATTCAAAATAACGGTTGAAGTTCAATAGAAAGGTTAAGGTAAATAGGAAGGTTCACGTGAAATGATATTAAATAAAACGCAAACTAGTAAGGAATATATAATCATTTCAGAAAGTTTTACCGAACAATACTTACCATAGTAAGTTGAAGAGTATGAAAGAAAATGATATCCATTACCTTAACACGTGACTGGATATTGATTTAAATGAAGTTGATCAACCTATATATTTATAATTTAATTAGTAACTACCACATATAAATTTCATGATGTATACTAATTCGTATGAAATCATCAAAAGTGATTTGATAGAATAAAGTAGATTAACTTTAATATAGTTTTTGAAAAAAAATAATATTTCAAAATAAATTCTTTCAAAGGAAGCCTTTCAAAATAAATCTTATAAATGAAGATTTATCAACACCGCGTGATGTGTGTGGGAACTTATATAACTTTTATAAAAACTTACTTGAACAATACTTGTACTCTTACTGATCTTTACAAACATTCACGATAGCTTAATCACACTTAGAGAGAAGTTACACAAAGTAATATTTAAAGAGCGAAAGAAAGAATAAGCAAGGAAGTTATGAAAATTTCTATACTGTTCATTTCATATCTTAATAAAACAACTAACTTTATGTGTAAAATTAACTTTTTATATATAATAATTAACTTTATATATAAAATAATTAACTTTATATATAAAATAATTAACTTTATATAAATCAATTAAATTTATATAAAAAAAAATTAACTTTATATAAAATATATAAAATAAATAACTTTATAAATTCAATTATTTAACAATAATTCACTAATTATTCACAATTATTCATTATTATAACCAATTATTATAATTACAATGTAGTTGACTTTCTGAGTTAGAAACTCACAATATAAGCAAAAATATCAACTAATAATGAAATACAACAGTTAAATCAACATCATAATAGTGGTAACAATAATTCAGAAAATAAATAAAAGAAAAAACACGTTACTGAATAATGACAATTATTGATTCATTAATATGAATTACTGTGCATATGCTACTATAACAATTATCAGTTCAATAATATGAATTATTGTGCATGTGATAATTATTGGTTCAATAAAGTCAATATTGTATAATAGTCACTTTATCAGTTCAATAATATGAAACACTGTGTGCTACTATGCAATACCGTGTTCTACTATTATTTTATCACCGAATATTTTAACAGTTAAAAGTGATAGTACCGTTCACCATTTTTATTTAAAAAAGGTTACTGTTATCATTTTCTATATCCTATAATATTTTTTTATGGGGTCCATTAATGATTGGTTATTTCAGCACCGTCGCACGAATCAAATATTTCCCTACAGAATGAATATTTATCAACAAAACGAATATTCTTTGGCAAGATAAAATTTGCACAAAGCTTTTTTTAACTTTAATTTTTGTCAATTTATCCACTTACCTTTTCAAAAAATATATATATATATATAAAAAAATTAAATTTGTATTTCATAAAAGTCAGGGTCTTACACCCTACAACTCTGATAACAATCTGTGACGCCCCCAAATTTGAGTACTTGCTACTACAGACTTTGTGCTCACTATTCATCCACATCACAACAACTAACTAATAAATGCAAACTAATTAATATTATTATTATTATTACATTCTTTACATAATTACGTCGTACAAATTCTTAAGTCTTACTTACGTTTCATCCAAGTACATCTATTCCAAAATATTACATCATTAATTATTAATTTACTGATACGTTATTATTTTTTAATCTTCCTCCGTTGCTTTGCCATTGTCTTTAACGTTTGACTCTTTAGGTCCTTCTGCTTTAACTATAGATATAATTCGCAAGGGTGAGCAACTAATTTTCTCAGCAAGTATAAACAATTTAATATATTGATTGAAATAAATAATGATGATAAACAAAATAGGATCACATTTGGAACTTGAAATCAACAAAATATCTTCATAAAATATTTAACTAAATTCTCAATTTGAATTGAACTAGAGAGTCTCAAAGCTCATTGCATTCTTAAGGGTAATTGAAATTCAACTGAGTGGTCATAGAGACCATGAACTATTTTATATCTTTATCAATCGTAGATTGAGAACTCTTTAATAATGTTCAATAGTCACAAAGATTGTGAACTCTCCACATAGTATCATTAGGGGATCAACCTGGCGATACTCCATGTTACGTGTAGCATCATCTCCATGTTGTATTTTTACAACATACACTGGTTACCGGACAATATAGTTACCCCTGTTTCTATGGTTGTTTTACTCAGTTATAAATAAGAGTCCGTACTAAAATAATTTGGATTGGAATAACATAACATCTAAGAATCATGAACAATTCAATAAATTGATAGAACCATAACAACTGAGTTTAGTCGAACAAATGGCATAAACCTTCCCCCCCCCCCCCCCTCTCTCTCTCTCTCTATATATATATATATATAGATGAATGATCCATAGTTAATGTTATAAGAATAATATTATTCTTATAACAAATTTCATCCGTCTATTGAACGATAAGAAAGAAGTCTCATCCACAGTTTAATATGGAGAAGCTTGCAGTTTAGTTCTACTGATGAAAAAATTATTCAAAATACCCATTCTCTGTCCGTAGAACTAAATTGTGGTCATTAGTTATGCCAAGTGTTAATATCATTAACACGACATTGTTTTGCTCATATCACCCGTCCGTAGAACTAAACTGCGGATGTTGAGTATATTCTCAATTAAAATTCAAACAATGGCATTTTAAGGTAAATCGCCTGTTTGCAGAACTAAACTGTGGACGCCGAGTCCTTTATAAAATGATGAAGGACTTCTGTCATCTCATTTTGGCAATGGGAATTTGGAATAGAAGAGTTCGATTTAAATCTATCAATTTTTTTTCTTGTATATTCTTGTTCTTACTGACTCATGTGATCTGGGATAATGAGAAACAAGCACGGCTAAATGACTAAATGGAAGATTGATAAATTTAAATCGAACTTTTTTGCTTATATCACCTGCTCGCAGAACTAAACTTTCGCATATCTAGACTTTTGGACGTTTTTCTCATCTTCACATTGGCGATCTTGAACTAAAAGAGTTCGATTTAAAGCTATCAAATTTTCTATTTCTTCTTGTATATTTTTGTTCTGCTTGATTTCGTCTTATATGGAATGATGAGAAACATGCATGGGTAAACAAATGGAATTAACCCAGATAAAAATATGCAAGAGAAATAGAATAATTGATAGGTTTAAATAAAACTTTTTTTGTAGTTAGGTCAAATCCGTATAATTAAAGTGAGGACGATAGGACATTAACCTAAAAGATATGTTTTACCCGTTCGTAGAACTAAAGTGCGGACGGTAGGACTGGTTAACCTAATTGATCATATTTTTTCGTTAAAGCTTCAATCAACTTGATAGAGCAGAACAAGTATTGAGCATATCATATCGCTTTTTGTTCTTCCTTCCTCACCTGCTTATACCATCAATAGAGTATACCAAGAGATAAATATCAGTGGCATACTGTCGCAGGCAACCAAAAATAAAATCTTACTTTGAAAAAATATTTATGTAGTAGTGTAAGTAAGAGTCGATCTAACAGAGAATGATTAATTTAATTTTATGCAATGTAAACTAAAATTGGGGGTTTTGAAATAATTATAATTGACTAAATAAATAAAAGTAAATTAATAAGATTAACCAAAAAATTAACAACTTTAGTTCTTTAGTTCAGTATCATCTTTTCACAACAATGATATAATCAAATCAACCAATATCGTTCCTTTAATGAAATTAATAATCCTAGATAACCACAATATGTGTTACCCGAAATCCCCATTATGTTATAAATCTAATGTGACAATCATCCCCATTAGACCATAACTATCATACAACCTAGAGCTATCAGTCTAGATTTAATATAACAGTAGCATTAAAAATTAGAGAATTAGGTTATTCCAAGTAACAATCATACAATCAGAGATTATTTAACTTGCCTTCTTGATACTCATGGCAATACTCAAAAGCTTGACCACAATCATATATTACTAATCGCTACTTATGACCAGATACAATATCGTTTGCTTAATACTATATCTTAATCTAGCAGATGATAGTAATCGAATTAATTCAATGAGTCCTTGTTAAATTAATCAAAACACTTATCATTCAAATAACTAAAATAGATTATCAAGAACAAATTTTAAAAACAAAGAAATAAATATTGATAACTCAATGAAATCATAAATTATAAACAAGATTCAACATCCCTTAGAACTGAATAAAAATACTTAGTATGATATGATCTTAATCTTGCCTCCAAATCTTGATCTCCTCTCTCTACTTTATGTTAATTCCCTAAAAGATATGTGATAACATGTATTTATAGGTTACATAACAAATCCCTCACATTATAAAGAAATCCAATTCAATTTAGAGTCAAAAACATCAAAAATGCATCAAAATTCAATTCTGGCCGTAACCCGGCACGCCCTGCGCAGAAAATAACCTGTAAATGGTGCACCCGCACTAGATATATAGAAAATAAGATGTCTTGGCACCCCCTGCTGGGATGCTGTCGCAGACACCCAAAAATAAAATCTTACTTTTGAAAAAAATTAATGTAATAGTGTAAGCAAGAGTCAATCCCACAGAGAATGATTAATTTATTTTTATGCAATGTAAACTAGATTTGGGGGTTTTGAACTAATTATAATTAACCAAATAAATAAAAGTAAATTAATAAATTAAAAACTTCAGTTTCTTAGTTCAGTATCCACTTCTTTTAATTAACAAATTCCTTAAGTTATTATAATCTTTTCCTTCAATTGAAATTAATAATCCTAGATAACCGACAATCGCCAAGCTACCCGAAATCCTCCTTAAATTATAAATCTAATGCAGCAATCGCTCACAAAAGACCCTAACTATCATACAACCTAGAACTATCAGTCTAGATTTAATATAACAGTTGCATTAAAAATTAGAGAATTAGATTATTCCAAGCAACAATCATAACATCGCAGATTATTTAACTTGCCATCTTGATAATCATAAAAATATTCAAAAGTTTGTCCACAATCAAATATTATTAATTGCTACTTATGATCAGATAAAATATCGTTTGCTTAATATAAAATCTTAATCTAGCATATGATAAATTATTGATTAACTTAACAGGCCTTTATCAAATTTAATCAAGCAAATATCATCAAACAATTAAAACAGATTATCAAAAATAAATCTTATTCATGAAGGAATAAATTATAAAACTCAATTAAAACATCAATTAAAAATGAGGTTCAACATCCTATAGAAGTGAAAATAAAAACTTAGCTTGACATCCTTCAAAATAATCTCCACTAGTTGAAAAGCTCTCTCCAAGAAACTAGAAGAAAGATCTCCCAAAAACTTACAATGAATAATGAGAGGTTGACCATTTATTTATAGGCTTCTAACTTGTCCAAACCCTAATAGGATTTACAATTAAAAATAAAAGAAAAATAAAATAATTATTACCCTAACCCTAATTGAAATTAAAATCTAATTTGGAATCAAAAAGTAGTAAAATTCCGAAATAATCCTGTTTTTCAGCATTTTCGCGTTGCCAAACGCACCCCTAACACGCTAGTTGATCTGTCAAACGCGCTTCCGCGTTGCTGACGTCACCGTGCACCTCCGCGCATTGCGCGGAAGCTTGGCCAATACGACGTCGTTTCTTTACTCCGCGCCCCTGCCTCAACCGTCTCCTCGCGCGCATTGCGCGAACGTTTTCTCTTTCTGGTGAAACGACGTCGTTCCGTTGCTTCTCTGTTCATTACTCCGCGCGCATTCCGCGATCGACCTATTTTCATGTAATTACGATTCTGCCACCAAAGTTGATTAATTACGAAATTGCCATTGAACTTTTGCAGAATTTACAGATTTGCGCCCAAGTTTATTTTTCCTACAAAATAAAATATAAAATAATTAAAAATAATATAAAAATACTAAAAATCCTAAAAACACATAATAATAAATAAAATTCCTAAAATACTAAAAATAAATAAAAACACATAAATAAAAGGAAATATAAAAATACTATAAAATTACCTAAATTAACATAAATTAACTAAAATCCTATAAAATCTATTAAAACCAAAATAAACTAAATAATTAAACATTTAAGCACACAATAAATATAAAAACTAAGTATTAGAGAATAAAATTATCGTATAATTTAACCCTATCAAATACCCCCACACTTAGTTTTTGCTCGTCCTCGGGCAAAATAAAAATGAAAATAAACAAAATTAAAATAAAGCTAACTAGCCCAACAGATTAAAGCGACTCAACTAATTCAACTTTTTACATGAGCAATAAATTAATATGAACTTCACATCAACCTCAAAGATTATAATCAACAACTCTTAGAAAATTTCAAAATAATACATCATCCAAAATTTTAACTTAATTATTAATTCCACTTTATTCCCAAAGCTTTGTGTGTGTGAAAATCCATATATATCAAACTATTAAAAATTTAGATCAATTCATCTAATCAAATACATCACAAAATATATTAAAATTCTATACATTTATTTTCACATCACTTTTTATTTAATATAGATAAATACAAACTAGAAGATCAAAATGTTTTATATTTTAACCACACTAGGATTTAACTTTAATCACACACCTTTTCAAGTATTATTAAAATCCGCTAGCAAGACTTTTTTTTTCTCATTCATTTTTTCATTCATTTTTTTTCACGATGAGTGCATTTTATGCTCCATCTCACCAGCGAGTGCGTTTTACGCTTCATCTCGCTGCATGTGTTTATGAGTGAGTGCGTTTTACGCTCCATCTCAACCCATCACATGACAATTGTTTCACTTCTTTTTTTTACTTCGTGTAAGGTCAATTTAATAATTCCAGAAAAAATACCTTAATCATTTCTCCACATTATATTTACCTTATATTCGCTTCAAGTAATGTTCAAATAAGATATAGAAATAAAAACATATCTTATAAGCATTTAACCAAATAAATTTTCTCCAAATTAAAATTAGTTCAAACATATGGATATATGCAAATAATAAAATAAAATATTTCAAACAAAGTACTGACCAACAAAAATGTCAAAATTTAGATTACGCAAAATTTATCAATTTTTCAAGAGTTATTAAATAAAAATCAAAATTTTATCATCGATTAAAAATTAAAATTCAAATCAAAATATTACTCAACTGACTTAATCATAAAAAAAACTATCCCATTTTCGTAGGAAACATGATTACACTTAGCACGTGCAACAAGCCTTTAAACCCAAGGTTACCCCAAGTGGACGAGTTTTGTCTCGTGAGGGTTTGCAGTGAATTTACCCACAAAATTCAAAAAATAATTTTTTTTAAAAAAAAAAAATTCCCTAAAAATAAAACAATTTTTTTTAAAAAAAAATAATTTTTTTTTTAAAAATTTTCTAAGAATAAAAAAAATATCCTAAATCCCTTCCCCCACACTTAAAATTTACATTGTCCCCAATGTAAATTATAATGCAAAGAAACAGGCATAAATAACTATAAAAAGAAAAAGGAAAAGAAATGCAAATCTGATTTCTTGGGTTGCCTCCCAAGCAACACCTTTGTTTATTGTTATTGACTCGACAGCATGCTTAAACCCTACGTTACTCCTTTCTCTTGAATTTTGATAATCTCATCCATCTTTACTCCATTTATCATGGACTTATTCAAACTCTCTTGTAGTGGATATGAATGGTTTACTCCTTCTTCAATGAACTGACATTTGAAATGATTAGGGAGAAGCTCCAAATCTGGAATGTGATCCTGCAAAACAGAAGGTAATAATTTTTGATGAGTCACAGGTAATTGAATAGATGAAGCTGCATACTTAGCGGAAATTTTCGGTAAAGAATGCAAGGCAGCTATTGTCTCTTTCAATTCTTGTGTTTGCTCAATCTCCTCCTCTTGGTTCTCCTCCAAACTCTTTGTGATGACAACCTTCAAGCTATCCTTAAGCCCTTCATTGAATGAATCCTGCACTAATGAATCGATGACGTTAATAGCAAAAACAGAATTGACATCGCTAGGATACCTCATGGCCTCATAGATATTGAACTGAATTTTCTCGCCATCAAACTCCATGGTCAAGGTTCCATTGTGCACATCAATCATGGTTCTTACTGTCTTTAAAAATGGTCTCCCTAACAGTAAATGGGCGGGATTTGGAAATGTATCATCCTTTATATCGACGATGTAAAAATCTGCAGGAAATATAAACTCATTGACCTGCACCAACACATCCTCAATTACCCCTTCAGGGTAAGTGTTAGTACAGTTAACCAATTGAATAATAACACCAGTATTTTTCAAAGGTCCTAGATTTAAAGAAGCATAAATAGATAATGACATGACATTGATTGAAGCTCCTAAATCTAGCATGGCTTTCTCAAATCTGGTATTACCTATTTTGCATGGAATTGTGAACATACATGGATCCTTACATTTAGGGGGCATCTTTCTTTGGAGGACCGTTGACACGTTCTCTCCGACCGTCACTTTTTCATCATTTTTCAATTTTCTTTTACTCGTACATAATTCTTTTAGACATTTGGCATATCTTGGAACTTGCTTAATCGCATCGAGTAATGGAATATTCACCTCTACCTTCCTGAAAATATCTAATATCTCATTCTCTTGCTCATCTTTCTTTGAAGTTCTAAGATTCCTGGGAGGGAAGGGTAAAGGAATAGTCTTAAGCTGAACAGGAGGTTTAGGAATTACCTGTGATGTCTCTGCCTCCTCATTAGCTTTGTCCTCATCGAGCTCAACAGTAACTTTTGGTGTAGCCAGTTGTTTGCCACTCCTCAAGGTGATAGCACTTGCATTCTCTTTAGGGTTGGCAATAGTTTGAGATGGTAACTTCCCTGAGCCTTGAGCTTGCATTTGGCCAACAGTTGTAGCCAACTGACTAATCTGATTTTGTAGATTATGGATGAAAGTTTGTGTTTGGCTCATGAAAGTTTTGAACATGTCTTCTAAAGATGGCCCAGAACTTACATGTGTTTCTTGACGAGGTGGATACTGCTATTGATGTTGTTGGAATCCTTGTTGTCTATTTGGAAAAGCATTCGATGGCGGTGGTGGCGGCCTATTTCCTTTATAGTTCAGATTGGGATGATCCCTCCATCCTGGATTGTATGTGTTAGAATAGGGATCATATCGGTGTTGAGGTTGTCCTTGAAAATTCTCCACTGCGTTGGCTTGTTGTGTGGTGTCATCCTCTTGTAATGTGGGGCAAGCATCTGTGGTTATGATTCAATGACAAATAAATCCCACAACTCTTTACAAGAGGTGTATTTCTCGCGGACATCTTTAAAACTAAAGCAGTTAAATCTGACAATTGTTGCTCAATATTACCTGTGTTCACCTCATTGACCCTCTTCGGTGAGTGATCCACCCTAGTTCCATACTGCTGTGAGTTAGCTACCATATTTACAATCAAGTTCTTTGCAGCGTCAGGAGTCTTGTCAACTAGTGCTCCACCACTTGCAGCATCGATCATACATCTATCCATTGGCAATAATCCCTCATAAAAATACTTGATAAGATGTTGTTCATCGATTTGGTGTAGTGGACAGCTTGAACCTTTCCCAATACTCGTACAGAGTCTCTCCATTATACTGTCGGATGACGCATATCTCCTTCCTTATGTTGGCAACTCTTGAAGTAGGAAAGTATTTCTCCAAGAAAAGCCTTTGCATGTCACTCCATGATTGTATTGAACCTGAAGGGAGAAAGTACAACCAATCCTTTGCTAGGTCTGCTAAAGAGAAAGGGAATGCTTTCAGCTTGATGTGCTCCTCATTGACTTCTTGTGGTTTCATGGTTGAACATACCACATGGAACTCCTTTAGATGCTTGTATGGATCTTCACTTGTAAGACCACGAAAAGTAGGCAAAAGATGGATTAGTCCAGATCTAAGTTCAAAAGAAGCATCTAAAGTAGGATACTCAATGCACAACAACTGTTGATTTAAATTAGGAGTAGCCAACTCCTTTAAAGTCCTGTTGTTGTTATGATTTACAGTCATCTTCTCCTTGTCAGAATCGCTATGTGAACTATCGGAACAGAGTTCAAATGCAACGTTGAGGCCTGGTGAGGATATAAAAGCTTCTTCCTCAACTGCTCTCTTAGCTTGACGAGTCTCTCTTCTTAACCTTCTTGCAGTTCGCTCGATTTCTGGATCAAAATTCAATTCACCAATTTGAGAGGAGCGGGTCATACACTACAGAAAAAATAAAACAAATTAAATAGTTAACTAAAGAAAACAAAGATAAATAAAACAAATAAAACTTCCCGACAACGACGCCAAAATTTGGGATGCTGTCGCAGGCACCCAAAAATAAAATCTTACTTTTGAAAAAAATTAATGTAGTAGTGTAAGCAAGAGTCGATCCCACAGAGAATGATTAATTTATTTTTATGCAATGTAAACTAGATTTGGGGGTTTTGAACTAATTATAATTAACTAAATAAATAAAAGTAAATTAATAAAATTAATTAATAAATTAAAAACTTCAGTTCCTTAGTTCAGTATTCCTTTCTTTTAATTAACAAATTACTCAAGTTATTATTATCTTTTCTTTCAATTGAAATTAATAATCCTAGATAACTGACAATCGCTAAGCTACTCGAAATCCTCCTTAAATTATAAATCTAATGCAGTAATCGCTCACAAAAGACCCTAACTATCATACAACCTAGAACTATCAGTCTATATTTAATATAATAGTTGCATTAAAAATTAGAGATTTAGATTATTCCAAGCAACAATCATAACATCGCAGATTATTTAACTTGCCATCTTGATAATCATAAAAATATTCAAAAGTTTGTCCACAATCAAATATTATTAATTGCTACTTATGATCAGATAAAATATCGTTTGCTTAATATCAAATCTTAATCTAGCATATGATAAATTATTGATTAACTTAACAGACCTTTATCAAATTTAATCAAGCAAATATCATAAAACAATTAAAACAGATTATCAAGAATAAATCTCATTCATGAAGGAATAAATTATAAAACTCAATTAAAACATCAATTAAAAATAAGGTTCAACATCCTATAGAACTGAAAATAAAAACTTAGCTTGACATCCTTCAAAATAATCTCCACTAGTTGAAAAGCTCTCTCCAAGAAACTAGAAGAAAGATCTCCCAAAAACTTACAATGAATAATGAGAGGTTGACCCTTTATTTATAGGCTTCTAACTTGTCCAAACCCTAATAGGATTTACAATTAAAAATAAAAGAAAAATAAAATAATTATTATCCTAACCCTAATTGAAATTAAAATCTAATTTGGAATCAAAAAGTAGCAAAATCCCGAAATAATCCTGTTTTTCAGCATTTCCGCGTTGCCAAACGCACCCCTAACACGTTAGTTGATCGGTCAAACGCGCTTCCGCATTGCTGACGTCACTGTGCACCTCCGCGCATTGCGCGGAAGCTTGGCCAATACGACTTCGTTTCTTTACTCCGCGCCCCTGCCTCAACCGTCTCCTCGCGCGTATTGCGCGGACGTTTTCTCTTTCTGGTGAAACGGTGTCGTTCCATTGCTTCTCTGTTCATTACTCCGCGCGCATTGTGCGGTCGACCTATTTTCATGTAATTACGATTCTGCCACCAAAGTTGATTAATTATGAAATTGCCATTGAACTTTTGCAGAATTTACAGATTTGCCCCTAAGCTTATTTTTACTACAAAATAAAATATAAAATAATTAAAAATAATATAAAAATACTAAAAATCCTAAAAACACATAATAATAAATAAAATTCCTAAAATACTAAAAATAAATAAAAACACATAAATAAAAAGAAATATAAAAATACTATAAAATTACCTAAATTAACATAAATTAAATAAAATCCTATAAAACCTATTAAAACCAAAATAAACTAAATAATTAAACATTTAAGCACACAATAAATATAAACACTAAGTATTAGGGAATGAAAATATCGTGTAATTTAACCCTATCACCCGCGCTGGATATAGCCTAAAAATGGTGCGATCGCTCTGGTACTTGTTAGATTTATCGTCTGTTGAAAAAATGGCCATAACTTTCTCATCTGGACTCCGATTGAGATGAGTCAAGATGTTTCGAAAATGTAAGAAGTAGATCTACAATTTTCATGGTTTAGGATTTGAGAAATTCGGATTGGATCATGGTCAAAATCAGGCCTGAAGTGACGACTACATAAACTACAAGTTAAAAATTCAAATAAAGTAATTCCAAACTTCAATTCGCTAAACCTTTACTCCAATTCTTACAAAACAATTTCAAAGCACATGAAGTTAACATAAAACACTTAAAATTAATATAAAATACTTAAGAACTCATAAAATAAAAATAAATAATATAATTAGACATAAAATAATTATAAAAATAAAGAATTAAGGGATAAAAATATAGTAAAATTCATCTCTATCAAATTCTCCCATACTTAGCTTTTGTCGTCCTTGAGGAAAACAAAAACAAAAACTATAAAAATAAAACTAATTACCAAATAACTTACTCGAGCAACAATTCAATATAAATGACAACAATAGTCTCAAAGATTTTAAAAACAATAACTCAAAAAAAAAATTCCAAATTATTCAAAGCCTTGAATTTTAACATATTTATTAATTTTATTTTACTCAAGACTTTTCGTGTGTGTGAATCCAAATGTACAAAACTAATCAAAGTTTAAGTTATTAATTACATCATAAAAGATATATAACAAAACTCTATATACTTATTTTTTACATCACTAACTGCTAATACAGACAAATATAATCAGAAGATCAAATTTTTTTTAAACAATTAAAAATAATGTGATTATTAATATCAATTTTTTTTCAATTTTATTTCTCTTTCCCTTTCTTTTAAAAGGGTGCATTTTATGCTCCATCCCATTCTTTTTTCTTTGTTTTCTTTTTCAGTGAGTGCATTTTATGTTATATCTTACCAGCGAGTGCGTTTTACGTTCCCTCTCCATTTTCATTTGTTTATGAGTGAGTGCATTTTATATTCCATCTCAACCCAACATATAATTATCTTTTTTTTAATTTAACAATCCTAGAAAAATAATATAAATCATATCTCCCAAAATTATATTTTGCCTCATATTTCACATAAATAATGATCAAATAAGTTATAGAGCTCAAAAATATCTTCCATAAGTATTTAACCATATAAAATTTCTCTAAATTAAAATTAGCTCAAAAAATGGATATAAGTATATAAAAATTTAAAGAGTCTCAAATATAGTAAATACTAATAATAAGTCAAAAATTCAAATTAAACAAATATTTATCCATTTTTTAATAAGTTATTAAATAAAAAAAATTAAAAAAGTAAAGTAGTAAATTCAAATGTGAGGCCCCTGCAGTTGCTTCACATGGATCTATTTGGGCCAATACCAATTGCTAGTCTTGTAGGTAAAAGATATTCACTAGTCATAGTGGATGACTACACTAGGTACACAGGCCTCAATGACACTAAAAGAGAGAGATCGTATGAGTAAGATTCATTATGCCTCGACAATATGATCTATGATGTACGGGATGATATGTACTAGACCTGATGTTGCTCATGCACTTAGTGTAATAAGCAGATATTAGTCGAATCTTAGAGAAGAACACTGGAAGGCAGTGAAAAACATCCTAAAATACTTAAAGAATAACTAAATATGTATTTCTTGTCTATGGTGGGTCTGATTTGAAATTAGAGGGCTATATAGACTCAAGCTTTCAAACTGAATAAAATGACAGTAAATCCATTTCGAGTTATGTGTTTACCTTAAACGGTGGCACAGTGAGTTGAAAGAGTTTCAAGCAACAAATGGTTGCTGATTCAGTGACAGTGTCAGAGTATATAACTGTAAGTGAAGCTGCAAAGGAAATAATTTGGATAAAGAAGTTCATAATCAAACTCGGGGTGGTTCCTAGCTTTCAAGGACTAGTGCATTTATTTTGTGACAACACGGTAGCTGTTGCACAACTCAAGGAATCCAAGTCTCATCAGAAATCCAAAATATGTATTGCAACGGTTTCATTTGATTAAAGAAATCATTGACAGATGAGACATCACTGTGGAGCGAGTGGAATCTTAGGACAACATTGCAGATCTATTTACTAAATCTTTAACTCAATAACAGTTTGATCGTCACTTAGAGAAGATGGGTAGTGAATGGCATAAACGCAATAATAAATTAAGTATATTTAATTTATACCATGGTGATAGAATAAATTAAATACCTTAATATTTATTATTTAGTATTTTAAAAATACTAATTATAAATTAATAAGAGGAATCTTATTGTTATTGTTGTTGTTGTTGTTGTTATTATTATTATTATTATTGTTGTTGTTGTTGTTGTTGTTGTTGTTGTTGTTATTGTTGTTGGTGTTATTGTTGTTATTGTTATTATTATTATTGTTGTTGTTGTTGTTGTTATTATTAGATTGAGAGTTAAATTAAAACCATAATCTTAAAGAGTTTAGGATGGTTGGATAAATCTATAAATAAGAAGTGTCTTATTATAGATTAAGGTTACTCACATATTCTCTACTTCTAAGGAGTTAGAAGAGAGAAAATTAGGGTTTGCCACAACTCACTTCTTAAATTCATATTTTTCTTGGTGGATCACCTCTAGAAGCTATACACTTGGGTAGCTAGCATTGATCTAAGGAATCTAATCGGTGAATTTGGAGAAGAACGCGAAGGAATTGGAGTTGAACTGGTACATGTGGAAGCTTAGTGTCTACAAGGGTATAATTCTTTAACTCGTTCTTGTTTAAATAATAATTGTGCATAAAGGTTGATTCTGATTATGGTTTGTAAAATTTCAAATCTAATTTTACCATGCTTATTGTGCAATTTGATTGTATATTCATGAATTTTTATAAGCCAAAAAAATGTCTATCAGAAGTTTACTCTACGTTACTTACTCTATGCAAAGTTGAGGCGGTTACTTTATAGCAAGTGATGTTCACGCTCAAGCAAAGCAAGTGAAAGGCAAAAGTTACTATTCCACAACTGTAAACTATAGAAATGAAGCAACATGTATGCAATCATATTTCAACACGTGTCCCACTTAGCCAAATGTGTGGGAAGTGTTGTCCGCACAAGTATAGCTCAATCAAGTAATAAAGTAGTAAGAAGGATGTCGAACCCACATGGAACAATTAATAATTAATCTAATTATCATTTTTTTTTATCAATTTAATTCTATTTAAATGATCACCAATTTTTGATTTAGAAATATTTAAAATTAAAATTAAAACGAAAACAATCTAATAAGAACGGATTACTAGATATGTAAAGGTTTAGGATAAAAACTTTCCCAATTTCCTCACTAAAATGTCATCATCTTAATTCCAATCAATTAATCATATAAATTGTTAACTGAGATTGCTGATGATTGGTATTTATACCTATTTATTGAATACTTTTGGACTTGATAATTTGTGAATTCTTTAGCATTTTATGTTAGTTTATATGTATTTTAATTTTGTTTAGGTTTTATATTACTTTTATATGTTTTTACTTTGTTTTGTAGGATTTTGGATTAAGGGCGATTTGGATCAAAGCTTAGAGTTGTCAAATTTGGATTTTTAGCTTGCCGTTTATGCAATAGTCTCTTATGGCCTAATTTATACCTTGATCCAGCTAGTATCTCTCAATTCGTCCAACATGAAAGTTATAGATATACTTCTCAGCTTTTTAAAACTTCTTGAATCATCCTATTCAGGGTTGAATGAGAGATTTATACCCAAATCACTGAAGGAGGCTGTAGTAGTTCAAAAAGGGAGCATTGAGCACCGCAGCGGTGCTTTCAACCGCCCAGTAGTAGTACAAAAATAGAATTGAGTAGAATGTTTGACCGGCGTAGCGCTGCCTTTGACCGCCGCAGCGCTGCCTTTGACCGTCGCGGTGGTGAACTGTTCCTGGTCGCAAATTTTAGCTTTTAAGTCATTTTTTTGCAGTACTAAACATAATCTTTCATTTGGGCGGCAACTAGAACTCAGACATTAGTATCTAGTGAAACAATTGCAACACAATGGAGGCTAATGATTGAAGGATTGCTTGGAGATGGAGATTGCTTATTAGGATTTGTTCTTTTCTCTCTTCTTTCTTTTGATTATGTATTCCATTGATGATTGCCTAATATTTGGAATAATGGATGCTTGAATCTTATAATTTATTAGTCATTACTTGACATATTGATCATTTTATTGAATCTTTTATCCATGGATAATGTTTTGGATGGTGAATCTTGTTATATTCATTTGCTTTGTATATGTTCTATACATTTTGAATGTTATATTTTCATTTGCTATGAACCAAGCATGAAACCTTTGATTTCCTTAAAACCTATTGTGTTGTTTGGATTGAATCTCACTTCTCATTGTTGTGGTAGATAAACCTCATAGTTGGTGGCTTAATCCTAGTTGGATGAACTTCATTCGTGGTAGAAATGCAATGTGTTCATCAAGTGTTTGATAAAATGCCTAAGTGAAGTTTATTTTGTCTTTGACAGATTTTTATGATTTGAAACCTTGGGGCTTTTGTATCTTAAAGTCATAGGATTGGTTTAGGGTGTATAATTAATCAATGGGAGAGCATTTGAGATTTGAGCGATGTGTTGGGAGAATTGAGATTGCAAAAATGCAAGAAATTGCATTGATAGGCTTTGCACGAGCATTGGCGTAATGCTGGTGGCCTTGATATTTCGATTTCGCTTAACGACATTGGGGGATTATGGTGATCTAGGTTCTGTCTTTTCCTTATTCCGTTGTTAGTTAGTTTAAATTCGCATCGTTTAAATAAGAATCAACTTGATAAAATTAATACTTAGAGAGTGTTAGATGTAATTCCTCGTGGGATCAATATTCTACTTTCACTTTATTACTTATTGACCATGTATGCTTGCACGTTATTCATTCAAATGAATTCGAGATCAAAATTTAACTAATAAATAAGATATAAATAAACTGTTTCAATTTCGACTAACAAGTTTTTAGCACCGTCGCAGAGGAATTATTTTTCTGATGTTTTTCGATATTGATTTCATTCAAGTTGATATTATTTTAGATTTTTATTTTTTCCAATTACGATAAATAGACTGACAAGATTAACAATAATACTTGTCCGAGCCTGGCGTAACTGCTAGTGTCTTACGGTAAGCCACCTGCAGTTACGCCAATCTCGGACAAGTATTATTGCTAATCTTGTCAATTCAATTTCGCAATCGATAACGATGTACATAACCGTAAGGCAATTGTTACGCTAAAATGAAAGTAGATACGCTACTAGATACTCATTTTTGAGTTCTAGTCGTCGCCCAATTGTTATGCTAGGTACTCATTTCCAAGTTCCAGTCGTAAGTGCAACAATCATTACGCTAGATACTCATTTCTGGGTTCTAGCCGCCACCCAAGTGAAAGATTATGTTTAGTGCTGCAAAAAATGACTTAAAAGCTGAAATCTGCGATCAGGAACAATTCACCACCGCGGCGGTCAAAGACAGTGCTACGACGGTCAAACATTTTGCTCAATTCTATTTTTGTACTATCGTTGTGGCAATTGAAAGCACTATTGCGACACTCATATATTCTACCCAGATATGCTCCCTTTTTGGATTGTTGTAGTCTCCTTTAGTGGTTTGGGCATACCTCTATCGTTCGACCTCTGATTGGTATGATTCAAGAAGTTTTAAAAAGACGAGAAGTAGACATAAAACTTTCATGTTGGACAAATTGAGAGATACTGACTGGATCAAGGTCAAAATTGGGTAGTAAGTGACTGTTGCATAAATGGCAAGCTAAAAATTCAAATCTGGCAACTCCAAGCTTTGATCAAAACCACCCTTATTTCAAAATCCTACAAAACAAAGTAAAAACATATAAAAGTAATATAAAACCTAAAACAGATTAAAACACATAAAACTAACATAAAATGATAAATAATTCACAAATTATCAAGTTCAAAAGTATTCAATAAATAGGTAAAAATACCAATCATCAATTGCCTATCTATTTATTAATATTTTCCAATAATTAATAAAAGACCTATTCTAGTTATGTTGCCATCTTCATGCAAAATACTTAAAATAAATTCATTAAGCACAAACTTTCAATCATATTACATGTGGCACATAAATAATTTCATCATATACACTATTATATTATTATTCTTAAAAATGAATAAACAAGTTCACACATTATTATAACTAGATCTATTCCTAAACTTCCTTTTTCAATTTCATCTAAGAAATCAGATAATTGCTAATCAGACAATTATAAATTAATGCAAGATATAATAAATAATTCCAAACAGATTAGTTAAATGAAATCAAGATGAATCAATTAAAGCGCAACAATTGGTTCTACTGAAATCATAATAAAAAGTTTAGTTCCACATAATATGATAATTGAAAATTGAATCCAACAAAGAAAAGAACATCCCAAAGAATCAAAATAAAAGATAAAAGATCAAGTCTCCAATAGTAGCTTCTCTAGTTCTTATTTTACTCTACTTTATGTTCTACCCCATATTCTCATTAAACCCTATTAAAAGCTCTTAAGTCGTAGCAGCATCAAAGTCCTTGTTGGGCTCGACTTTTGTGAAGTAAACAAAACAGGCCAGTTAATTTTGCCGACCACGGCCCCGGCCACGGATTTGTACTATAAACCGTGGCCCTGACCGTGACCCAAGTCCAAAAATTACAAAAATACCATTAAGTTTCAATTTTACAATTTTGAACCCCCCCCCCCCCCCCCCCCGAACCCGTTTTCTGCAAAAGAAACATAAAAACAAATAAAATGCATAAAAAAATACTCAAAGATATCAAATTATTAAGCCCAAAGCATCTGATTCGTAGTTATAAAATCCACTCATTAGAAAATGAAATAAAGTCCTTTATAAATTCTTTTATCTGACTTCTACTCTTCATTTGCAATCTAAACTTTGTGTTTTCAAACTCTCAAAAACCTTCGAGCCCTAATTTTCAAAATCTCACAAAACTCAGACATTTTCGTTTATGTTTTAGTTCAAATCAACCTTTTGAAAAATGTCATCTTACCAAGTTGTCTTTGAAAATCAACTTTGCTTTGAGAACTTTGGAGATGGAGAGAAGCACTTTAGAACAGTGTTGGCATTGTTGAAAAAGGCTGGGTTCTACGAAGCTTTGAACACCAACACCAGAGTATACTTAAGCCTAATGGGAGAATTCTACCAGAACAGAGATTATGAAGATGGTGTTCTATCCACTAAAGTTAAGGGAAAGTCTTTCTAACTAAACGTTATGGTAGTGAATCATCTTCTAGGCTTCGCATCTGATGGTATCTCATCGCTCGACAACATTAACGTGCAGTATGGGCTAGAGCTTATGAGGTGCAAGAAAAACCCAGAGGTTAGAGGGATAAAAAAGAAGGAGTTCCTTTAAAAGTATGAAGTCCTTGCATATATTGTAGGGAAATGTATCTTCTGTAAAGATTTTACTCATGAATCTATTAGCGATCTTCAGTTGAGAGCCATGACGGCCATTGTACTGAAGATAAAGATGAATTTTGGAGCCATTTTGTTGGGATGGACAGGAAGGTGGATCATGAATGCTGGAAAAGAAAAAGCTTCAAGGAAACATGCTCTTAAAATGTTCTATAGGAGATTCATAAGTATTATTTTGAAGAAAATTTTGAAGGAGGATATTAAGGATAATGAGGGAGAAGCCCCGAATGTAAATAAAAGGATAACACAAAAGCTGTTTGAAAACTAGAAGAAGAATCTAGTTAAAATTCTGAGATCACGTCAATCCGAGGATAGTGAGAAGACCTAAAGTAAAGTTCAAAAACCCTCAATGAAAAGGATGGTAGCAATGATCGAAGAAGGGTCCAATGAAGAAGAACTGTCACCATGACTCATGAGAAAGAATAAGGGAAATAAAAAAGTTATAAAGGAAGCATCCCAGGGTTCTGCTGCCCCAACTGTTTAGGAGACTTTGGTCTCCACATTAGACAAGCCTCATTTGAAGAAGAAGAAGAAGAAAATCAATGAAGAGAAAGTTGATGAGTTTACTCAAATATGTCAACTAGTGGAAAAGAAAGGTCTAAGGACCAACCACTCAAAGAAAACTATACTATCTCCAATCGTAGAGTTAATAATAGCAGTTGATATTGATGTGATGGCTAGGATGACTGATGAGCCCGAGCTAATTGTTGGTGAAAATGAAATGGTTGGGATGACTAATATGTCGGAGCCTCAAGATGGAAATAAGGAAGTGGTTGTGAAGGATCCAACTCCTAAGCCAAAGAAGAAGAGAAGGAAGCTTATCCATATGGTGGAGAAGAATAAGAAAAGGTCATCAGACCTTCTAGAAGAGAAATAAGTTGGTTCAAAGAGGGAGTCACCGATGTCGAATCCTAGCTCGCCCAATGATTCAGTGGTTCAAACCAGGATGATTGAATCAGTACTTATAGATATTGGGATTGAGCAAAGTCCATAGATTTTTAAGCCAATAAATGCTCAAGTTGAGGGGGAGTAACCAGAAGTTCCAATACTAGCCTCCTCAATTCTGCAAAAGACAGGAACAGAGCAACCTGAAGTGGAATTTATTGGTGAGACCCATCATGAGGAGAGAAGAAATCCTCTGAACAGCAACACTATTGTTTACAATGAACAAAGTGATCAACTATTCTTTTTCTCCCTCTCATCCCCCTGTTTCGAGCATTACTGCACAACAATCTGAGTTTCATACCATAGACTTTCAAGTCCTATCCAAATATGAAGGTAATATCCTAGAACTTTCCCCGCATCTTTAGATATGCCAAAAGATAATTTCTTTTGGAAAATCTTCTCCAGGTCTAAACAAAAAGGTAATCTGCTTTCCATTTTCTTTATTTAATATTCATTCATCTTACCATTCATTATTTTCATGTGATGACGAGTTCGTAGAGTCTTCTTCTATGTTCTTTGAGAAACCATCTACTCCTGACTGTTATGTTGAGTCTGTTAATCATTCTCTGGACTTAGAGTATCAACCCTCTACGGACGATGCAAATAAAGCTCATTCTCTAGTTGTAGAGTCCCAACACTCTATTGACCATGTAAATTCACCTCATTTCTCTAGATGTAGAGTCCCAACACTCTACGGATGATGTAAATAAATCTAATTCTCCGGTCGTAGAGTCCCAAAACCCTACAAACGATGAAGATAATACTAGTTCTCCTTCACACATTCCTATTCAAGCACATTCTAACTCTTTATCATCTATGAATATTTTTAACACTCTTTCTATACTTGTAAATTCCCCTGTACATTCTTCATCTCCTACATAGACTATACTACCCCATACAAATTAAACCCCTACACAAACAGTTCAACAAGAAATAAATCTAATCACTATTTCAAATATACCTTCCTCCTCCTGAAATGAATATTTTAATCTTGCTCTTGATTTACCAAATATTCCCTGGAGTGATAAGGTTGGTTCTTAAGATATATTAAACTGTATTTTGGAGCGAATCTCAGTGAAACCCTACAAGCCTTAGTTGAAAGAGCTCATGGAACTTATTGCGGATGAGCTCAAAGCTAATCTTGAGCACTCTTCAATTGCAATTGAGAACAACGTGAAACATATTGTAGAGACTATAACCAAAGTTCTAGCAAATATGCCCTAGGAGTTCAAAAAAGGATATGAAAGAATTGCTCAGGGACATTGCTAAAAATCTAAAATAAAGGGATGCCATTTACTTTAAGCATCTTCAATATCATAAAGAGGTTGTTCTTGCTATTCAAAAATCCCAAGGATACACTATCAAAGCCCTCATTAAGAAAGTCTTTGAGCTAAGTTTCTCCCTAAATGAGTTTAAGAGAATGGTACTGCGGCAAAGGAAGTAAATTAACAATGCTATATAACGAACATACACTGCTATGGCACTTGTACACTAGCAACGTGAGCAAGCAGATGAAAGTTTATAAGAAAATCAAGCTGATATAGCTTCATCTCGCAATCAAATGTAAGAGCTTGTGCAAAATGTCAAACAACTCTCATCAGAAGTCTATGTTTGGAATGTTGACAAAAAGGGGGAGAGTATAAGGGATAGGGGAAAGCATCCATCCATCAATTCCATCAGGTTCTGGTACTCCTCAAGCTTTTCCTATAGATGATTATGTCCATCCTTCTGTGACTACCACTGGCATAAAAGTTCCACTTGGAGATCCTACCTTTCTGCAAAGAAACCTTCAAGGAATTCACCCTGTAAGACAAGAAAAAATATTCTCGCCTGATCTTGGCCCATAAGATTCTATAGAGGAAATTCAGAGAAGAACTGTTGAACAAAGAAAAGACTATGATCGTAGAGTTACATCTAAGAAGCAGTGGCTTTCAAAGGAGAAGAAGACGAGGAGATAGTAATGAATAGATAGTAAGTATTTAGGTATTTTTTTTCTTTTCAAATTATCACTGTTGTAAACTACTATACATTGTAGAATTCATCGATCATATCAATAAATTCATCTTTTTACTCTAGAAATACAATTGCTTACTATATTTTTAAGTCATGTTTGTTTTTTAAGAAATTGCATTATAGAGTTGATGAATATTCTAATACTACTAGTTTTGTCATCATCAAATAAGAGGAGATTGTTAGGATACACTTGTTTAAATTTGATGATGTGTTTATAGTAATGTGTAATTGTTCAGTAGTTTCATAATGTCCTTAAATGAGATATAATTGTACAAGGACTTAACATAGAATGATCAAACTTGTTAGGTTGATCCTTTGAGTTGATTTAATATATAATTGATAGGTTCAAATCAATCATATAGTATTGTTAAATGAGTGTAGATTTACTCTGCCTATTAGTAGTGTAAATGTTTTTTGCATAGTAATTTAGTTATTCGTAGTGCATTAGATTAGTTGATCGTAGAGTTGCAAAGTTATCTCAGAGTTACAGTCAGAATCGTAGAGTAAGTAGACAGACCGTAGAACTATCTCTTGGATTATATAGTAAAAGATGAGATCGCAGAGTAAAGAGAAGTTCATAGAGTTTACTCAAGCATCGTAGAGCAAATCGTAGAAAACACTTAGTATAGATGCCTCATCATTCATAGGGCCACTGTTCATAGAGTTTAGAACGTTGAGTAACTCAAGCCAAGACTCTACGTTCCTCTCCAAGCATTACAATCAGTCAAGTTCATAGGGCATGTCAAAATTGTCAAAAGACTGACAAATGAAGAGCATTATAGAGTAGGGATTTTAAGATTGTTTCTCACCATCTTCAAATTCAAATGGAAGATCAGATAGTGGTATGTCTAAACTGCTAGAATGAAGATGTGACACCAATCACAAATGGTAGTTGAAACTGCAGTCAGATGGGACTTACCAGAGCTAAAAGTAAGCTACTTACTTCCCCTGAAAATCAACATCAGAGAACATCTTGGAGCAAAGCATTAAATGCACCAATGGGAACTCTCCAACTGGTTGATTTTCAAACATCTATAAAAGGAGTTTGAGGATTCAAATTAAAGTATGAATCACCAAGAACAAAGTTGACACTCTGCCAAATTATATCAAGCTTTACTCTACGATATTATTCTTGTTCAAGCTACTAAGTACCTAAAGAAGCCAAGCAAATTGCAAGCTTAGTAGCACATCAAGCAACTATCCTTTAATAGTGATTCGATTGTCTTAGTACCTTTAATCCAAGTCTAAGTGACTTGAAGAGGTCTAAGTGACCTTGCTAAGACTAAGTGACTCAAATGAATCTAAATGATTCATTTGTAATAGATCTTAGTGATTTGATCTTTGTGACCCTATCCTTAGTGGATTTTCTATTAATTGAAGTAGAAAAGTAGACTAGGAGTTACTTGTACTCCGAACCACTTAAACATCTTATGTTATTTACTTTCTGTCTTTATATTCCGTTATTAACTGTTATATCTGTGAGTGACTAATATCTACAAATGCTAAAGTTAGAAATGAGATTTCACTAAATCTTTAAGGGGATTTCAAACTAATATTCCGTTGTGCTAAATTAATTAAACTAATTAATTATCTGGTAATTGATCTTTAAATATTGAAAATTTTTAAAAGATATATTCGACCTCCTTTTTAGATCTCTTTTGTGCCTCTGGGAAATAATAGATTTATTTTAGTGTCAAATCAAACGTGGATAATCATGCAGAATGTATTATATGGGTAGATTACCGATCAATACTAGCTTATCAAAATTTTGGTGACGTTGTTACTTTTGATACTAAATACCTAACAAACAAATATTTCATGCCATTTGCACCTTTCACGGGTGTAAATCATCATTACCATGTTATATTATTTGGGTGTGCACTATTGAACGATGAGACCGATGATACATTTGTATGGTTGTTTGAGCAGTGATTTGAAGCAATGAATTTTAAACATTCCATAACCATTGTCACCGATCAAGATCGTGCGATTGCTATGGTTTTCCCTCATACCCACCAAGCATTATGTACGTGACACATTTGTAAAAAATATCCTAAAAAACTTGGTCATATCTATTCTACGCATGCGACTTTTAAGTCAAAATTTAACTACTGTGTCTTTAAGTCTTTGAGTATACAAGAATTTGAGGACAAATGAAAATCGTTGATGGAAAACTATGGTCTACATAATCACGAATGGTTGAAATCTCTATATGAATTAAAAGAAAAATGGGTTAGTGTGTATTTAAATTTTTTCTTTACAGCGGGAACGACTACCACATCTAGAAGTGAGAGTATGAACAATTATTTTGACAAATATGTAAATATTAGTACATGGATTAAAGATTTTATTTTAAAATGCCAAAAATCTATTGATAAACAGTACATCGAAGAGCAGGAAGATGAATATATTACAGTCAATTGTGCAAGAAAAATCGTTCTTAGAGATCGGTTAGAACTGTATGCAGCTAAAATATATACCAAAGAAATGTTTTGGCATTTTCAAATTGAATTGACAAAATCGTACAAGTTAACTTCTAATAAGGTACATAAGATGTCAACTCCTGATTCAAAAAGCTACTTGGTGTTCAAAGTCATGATTCTTGAATCTTGTCGTAGATACTTCACGGTTGTGCATTATATAGATACTGGGATGATGAAATATAATTGCAAAATATTTTAACATGTTTATACTATTCGTCATCATATTCTCGGGCTACTATGTTTAAAAAACTTTGTTGAGATTTTTGAAGAATTGATACATAAGCGATGGACTCAAGATGCTAATAAAACCAACGGTGTCGCCCCGTAAGTTCTAACCTCGGTCACAGATTATGCTGAGACACAAATCGGACGGCACAATCATTTGTGTAAATGATTTATGGGTTTTATGTTGGATGCTTCATGCTCTAAAGAAACCATTAATTAGACATGTTGATGAAATACTTGATCGTGAGGAAAAAATTATGACCAAAATCCTTGTCGAATGTGTCAATATAAGACGGGATGACAATCTGCAATCTATTATCAAGGTCGCGGATGCTATAAAATTACGTGATGATGATGTTGAGCCCAATGATCCTATTTTTGATTCAATTTATTCGTAGACAAGGTCATAAAACAACAACATGAATGAAAAGTGTTGTTGAACTCACAGGACATATGTAATAACCATGAATTTTAAGTACATTATAATTATAATTATTAGATAATTATCAATGAATTAAATTTTTTGTTAATTAATTTTACTTTTATAAGATTGAATTAATATAGTAACGTAATTATATATTTGTTCATTTATTAAAGTGTAGCAAGGTAAGTTAATGAATTAATAAGGTAAGTTTAATTGGATTATATTTTAAGTCCAAAGAAAGTATTAAACTAGGTCCAATGAAATTAACCTAGTGGTCTATGAACATAATTAATTTATTGGTCCATGTTATGTTTAAACTAACTCAATGCTTAATTTAATTTCAAGTATCATGTGTTAGAATTCACTAACACTTGTGCAATGTTGGTCATTTGTATACTTGGTAGCATTTTTAGAGAGAGAAAGAATCCTAGCGAGAAGTGAGAGCATTGTAAGTGAGTTCTTGAGAGATATTACACTAGGAGTGTGTATCTAGTAACCAAGGTTGATTCATCATCCTTTGTGGTATACTTTAGAAGAAAAAGGAGAAGAGCATTCAAGGTTAAGAGGTTTACAAGTGTTCTTATTTTTATATCACTTCATTTCCATGGTTAATATTTGTTGTAAAAATATTTACCATGGTTGGTTGTGGGAGAAATTTGTGTATGATGGAGCTATGGTGTACTCGAAGATATAATGATGGATTTTGATGGTGAAAATGTGTCTATGTATACTAAATGCATTTTTCATGGTCAATATATTTTGTATATGGTCAAAATATATTTTTAACGGTTAAAAATTTATTTTGATACTCTATGATGCTAGAACTATGATATATACTTAGATTCATGGTCTAGTATATTTAATAAGTGTATTACCATGTTTGGTATATAAAATGATAGAAGAAGTGAATGAAAATATGTTTTCAGTAAAACCCTAATTAGTTATGTGATATAAATAGTTGTAGTTTGAAATGTATAAGTTGGTTATTTGATTTTTTATAGCTAGAATGTTAGATTTATGAGTTTTAAAGATAACCCAACTTGAATCACTCAAAAATATGTAAAAATAAGCAAGTTATGGTATTTATTGCAAAACATGTCGTTTTCAAAACCCTAGACGATCGATCCTAAATTCTATATCAAAAACGTTTTCGAAAATGTGATCGATCCATGAAATATTGAAGAACAAGAAGTTAAGAAGCTAACAAATATGATTTGGTGTCTTTTAGATGTGTATATTTTATTTTATAAAAGATTGAATCAAAGAAATTAAAAAATAAAAAATTAGGGTATGAAGAAATAGCACTACCGCCACAGTGGTAGGTCCCACCACTGCAGTGGTAAATCATTCTGCATGACAGCACCGCAGCGGTTGTCTAGATTTTTTGAAAAATTAACTTTTATTTAAGGGGGTCGGGTCGGGCCATAGAAAACGGGTTGGGTCGAATATTTAGAAAATGAAATGGGTCAAAAAATATAATTTTATATAATATTAATATTTGACAAAGAATTAAATAATTAAAATATTATTAAAATTATTAATAATATTAGTGAAGTTATAAAATATTATTAAAATGATTAATAATATTAGTGAAGTTATAAAATATTATTAAATGATTAATAATATTAGTAAAGTTATAAAATATTATTAAATGATTAATAATATTAGTAAAGTTATAAAATATTATTAAATGATTAATAATATTAAAAAATTAATAAAATATTATTAAATAATTAATAATATTAGAAACTTAATAAAATATTATTAAACGAATAATAATATTAGAAAAATAAATAAAATATTATTAAATGATTAATAATATTAAGAAATCAATAAGATATTATTAAATGAATAATAATATTAAGAATTGAATAAAATATTATTAAATAATTAATAATATTATAAAGTTAATAAAATATTATTAAATGATTAATAATATTGGAAAGGGAATAAAATATTATTTAATTATTCATAATGTTATTAAAGGACTTAAATATTATTATTTGATTAATAATATTAGATAAAAGTTTAAATTAAATTAAATGACTAATATAGGTTTTATGTGATAAAAATATTATCAATTGATGATAATATTTTCATGTGTTTAATATACCATTAAATAATTATTTTTGTGATTAAGTGTTAGTAAATTAAGATGTACAAAGGTTATTATATGAACTTAGATACAATACTAATTGGGAGATCAATTTTATTAATTGTTAGGTGTTTTCAAAGAACATTAAATTGTATTGGTTAGTTGTAATCAACAATCAATGCAAGTTTTCTATACTTAAACTTGTATTTATTTTATAAGAGCTTTTGTATTTATTTTATAAGAACTTTAAGTGGTTTAATTATTAAAAATTAATCCACATCTATATTGTTCATGTATTTGCACATAGTGCATTTGAAGCTTTATAATTCGGTTGATTCATGAACTGTTTAAGAATGTCTAAGCTAGTTGTTTCGGCTAGACACCACATGTATAAATTCATTAACTTGAATATTTTTATAAGAGTTTATCCAAACCATTGGTTGATGCGGATTCTTATAGTAAGATTGAGAACGAACAACCCTAAATAAGGGGATTATATTCGAAAAACTGACATTTGTGCAAGATGTTTGAATGTTATGCATATACATATGGTACAAAAAGCTGATCTCCTCAAATATCAAAACAATAAAAGGGTCAGATACATATCTGATTTACTTTAAGTATTAGTTCATGATCCTTAGAACCCACTCAACAGTAAAGACTCAATCATTTCTTTTAATTGAAATTTAACTCTTGTTCTTTCACAATCATTATATATTGCTGAAAATTCTGAAGTTATTTTCCATTCAATCATGATATATCAATCTTTTATTAATTGTTCTTAAACTTGCTGAGCAAGCTAATTGCTCACCTTTACTATATCATAAACCATTTTTCAGCTAAGCCCAAGTGCTTCAAGAAAGACAAGGGCTAGGGAAAAGCCAAATCATAGAATTTGTATGCTATTAGTATTGTTTAATATTCATCTAATTATTGTAAATTTTTTGTAAACTCTTAATATATATTTTGTTATGTTAAGGTTAGAAGACCTTCAGACTGTATAAACTTTTTACAAGGAATAATGATGTATTATTCCGCTAAGATTAATGAAGACTATGTGTTTTGTTGTTATTATGTATTGAATTGTGAGCACTAAACTCGAGGTTATGAAACTTTGAAAGTGTGTAATATGTGGAATATTTACAAACCATGATAAACCACTTTAAAAGTGTGTAATATGTGGAATATTTACAAACCATGATAAGCCAAACCATTATAAAGCTTTAGGATTGACAGAGCCTAGATCTTCATAATTTCATTTCTCTTAATGTAAGTTTAATAAAGTTTTGTGCACATTTGTGGAAAACATTGAACATGACTCTCAATTTGTTATCCTTTATACGTATTCATTGTCTTAGACAAATCATATAAAGTTTTGTTTTCTTAAATTTATAGTTAATGGCTTGAATGATAAAATGAACCTTGAAAAAACTAAGAGAATTCTATTTCTAAGTAGTTATAATATAATGGATTTCCTAAAATGTATAGGTTCCGTAGTTTAGCTCTACGGACGCTAAGTATTATAACATTATGTTCACTACGATGTCGGGTGAGAGAAATTGAATACGAAGTCATTCAGATTATTCCCTCTGTCCAAAGTTTAGTTCTGCGAATGCTAAGTAAGCAAACTCACCATGATGTCGTTTTACTTATCCCTTACTCTACAGTTTAGCTCTATGGTAGCTAAGTAAGCATATTCAATACACTGTCCTGTCGTCCATAGTTTAATTCTGTGGACTCAAAGAATTATAAAAGCACCACTGAATACGATGTCGTTCGGATTAGTATAATCCTTTTGTCGCCAATTTAGTTATGTGGATTCTAATAAAATGAAAAAGTTTAAAACTCCCTAGAAGAATTCCCATTCGCAAAACTAAATTACTGATCCTACCTTAGCATCTGCAGTATTAAACTGCGGACTCTACACTAAAAAAAAAAAAACTAAGTCAGGTTATATCAAGGCGGAATCACAACTTGTACTCCTTGTATTTATCAAACATAACCAACAAAGACAGTAAAAAAAATACTCCTTATGGTCAATAAATACAACCATTTCATACCATCAAATTTACAAAACATAATATTTCTTGTATTCAAAGAAATAATCATCCATAAAATATATACATTGAGCTAAAAAAATTATAAATTACGATAAATCATCCACATTTGAATTCATGTATACATAATTCATTTCTCTAGCTTTATTAGTGTGTAATTCGTGGGCAATCCTATATCTAAACAAAATTGCATCATCCTTCAACCAATCTTGAGTGACCAAAGGAATGCCTTGCACGACGTAGTCAATATAATTCATAATATACATGTGGCAATCATAAGAATTATTTTGTTTTTGACGCTTCTCTTTGATTGAAAGCATTATGTTGTTATTTGGAAAAAAATTCTCTTTCCCAAAATTTCACAAGGCATTTGCAAGTAAATCATGCTGTACTAAAAAAACGTGTAGATACATAAGATGACACAATAAATAAAATGAAAATTCCAAAGTAGTATTTAGTTTTGTTAGATATGTGAACGTACCACATATTCAATCTCGTCTTTGTATCGACTTGTCATTTATTGCCTTTTGTAACGTTGAACATTGAATCTAGTAAGAGGACTCGCCACTACTTAAGCGAGACGACGAACAAAAAAATAGTGACTTTCATCGTGACAAACGAAGGAATGAAAAATCGCAATCCAGTAAAGGAGATTATTCCCATTGGTTGATAAAAAGGGGGTATCATCATAAATATCAAAGGAACTCTTTTGAGACGCTAACATTTTCTTATATTTATTATACCACTCAGGCAGTAATTGAAAGAAGCAACATGGCATAAAAAAGAAATTAGTATGTTCATAACTCCTTGAATTTCGGAGAGTCTTTTCCCTTATCTTAAGCAATCTTTAATAGGCATCTATGATTTGATCCCATATAAGCATCTGAAGCCAAAGTGACTGTACGACTTTGTGAACCAATATATACTTGTCCTAGGGGCCAACATGAGAGAACTGTATTTTGTCGACACAGTCTGAGAATTAGTTTCAACTATTGGCTTCAAAGGATCTTTTTTAAATATACTCCTTTAGGCAATTTACAACCAAAGTGGTCTATAATGGAACCGCCCCTTCAATCAGCTCTTGCTTGGCCCTGCTTCATTGTGTGGTGTTTCTTCAATAATAGGACTAAAGTGCATATCTTGAATATTTTCCACACTATCAAAGTGTACATTATACGTAGGCTTGTACCTGTAAGGGGGAGGCGGTGTCAACTACAAAGTTGGTTCCTCCTCTACCACAAATAGGAGTTGGGGCCGGTACGGTGATCCTTGACTTAATGGGTCAAACCCATGATTGGTACTTTCTTGGTTGAATTGATCTGGCGCCACATTTGGGATTGTGTCGTTTGGATTTTCATAGACGCCTCGGTGTTCTTCATAAAAGAGTACTGACTTGACATACCACTCCTCGTATACATGGTGAGGGTTTTGCACAGGTAGTTCTCATAAAATATTCTGTACAAAAGCTCGTACTGACTCGATATGTAATATAAGTGTACATATGATTAACAAACAGTATATAATATATTGTAAATGTTTTAAACAAAATCTTCAATGTGAAACTTACAAAGTTTGCAGCTTCTTACTGATGAAATAAGTCATGTGAGGTACAAATGTCATTTGGTTCAAGTTGTGGGCGGCTAATTCTTATACGAGTTATCTGTTGATACCATGTTAGGTATTCAGCAAGAGTAACCTCATGTCGTGTAGCCACCACAAAGTCTAGTACAATGTTTTCCAATGCATACCACGTGCTAATATAATCTCTATGCTCATGAATACAATCTATAACGCGGATCCCTTCTCTCTCCTGGTGAAGTTCAAACATATCTATTAGGGCCTCAGGAATATCTTATTTTTCCCCAAATTGTATCAAGACACGATTTGACAATTGGAATTCAACAACGTCGAGCCAAATGAGGGGAATACGTGTGACCCACTATACCAGGCTGCTTGATACTCATGTGCCACTAAATGATCAAACTTTGTATATAGCATCCACTGTACCATTGTAGTCGTCATCCCATCAAATTTCCCTCTATAAAAAATTTAGTTGTTGTAGGGTTATAGTCTTCTTATTTTTTTAATGGTATATTTATTTCTTCAGTAGGCCCACACTTTTGCATAGGGCAACCAATGTTCAACTCCTCTTGCATAATTAGGCCTCCATAGACAAGCGTTCGTAAGCCCAAACTTGTGTCATAATTGATCAAGTTAAAATTTACAACGCTAAGTTTGCAGGCCAATATCAATATAAATAAACATCAAACTACAGTCAGTAAGATACCTAAAGAAGCATTAAATAGCCAGATAAGCTCTTTGCATCGATGCGAGTTGCTTTATGTAAATTCCAGTACAAATAAGCCAAAATCGCAACTCCCTATGCATAATCATATACTTTATCAATATCTTCTAGAAATATAAGATATTTAGCATGCACAATGTTGCTGTTTGATGAAGCAAATAATATCTTTCCAATAATAAATAAGATGTACGCTTTGGTATAAGTCACCACCGTTTTCATGTTTGCATTTATTGGAAGTTTGCAAAATCTAGTGCCCAACCACGACAACATAATGCCCCCCTCGATTATAAACATTCTCATCCTCCACTACATATTTACTAAATTCACTTTGTTCAAAAAGTTGTTTTGGATTTCTTATTAATGTAAATGTAATAGGTGTACCTATAACTGGTGATCCTAAAATGAAATAAACATCTTCTAAAGTTATTGTCATATCATCCATGGGGGAAGTAAAATGTATTTGTCTTACTCTACCAATGCTCCACCAATACTTCTACCAATGAATCATCTAATTGGTTACATACATTCGTGTTTGCAAATACTCCAAAACCCCATTCTTATAATAATTATTTTTGAGCATTAGTTAAAACCCAAATATCCAAAGAGCGTCCACTTTCATCTATTCTTAAGGAATGACTAAAATGAGGATTATTCCATACAATTGTAGAAATGTGGTTAGCTTGATCCCACAATAGTGTATTATCGGCTGGTTTGAAATTGAATTCCATTTTTGTAACTAACACAAACAAAATAAACATATATCAAGAAGACATTGATGCTATTATTAATACATATCAAAAACAACTAAGAAAAATCCTAATTTAAACTTTATACTTAAATAGTTTAGTTCTAACTGACCAATAATATTTTTTTTTTTGTATACAAAGAAATGTTTGTAGCCAACAAGTCTTTGTATACAATTTTTTATACAACAACTATGGAGTTTGTATACAACAAAGAAGAATTTAAAATATATATACATATGACGAATTTAAAACTTACATGAGTTGGATTTAACAAAGATGTAAGTTTGTGGGAGGGATTTGTCGAGCTCCTTTTGCTCGGTTGCTTTTCTCTCAAAATCACTTTGGGTATTTAGATCTCAGATGAGGAAGAAAGAACAACAACATATCCAATACAAAATGACTCAGAATTCGTAGTTTAGTTTTGTAGACAGGTGATATGAGCAAAACGTCGTCGTGTTAATGAAATTAACATATGGCATAACTAGCGTTCACAGTTTAGTTCTGCAGATGAAGGAGGGGTATTTTGGATAATTTTTTCATCCACATAATTAAATTGCGGGCTTCCCCATATTAAACTGCGAATAGGACTTCCTCCTTACCATTCGATGGTCGTATGGACAACTAAAATCTGTTGTAAGGATAACCTTATCCTTACAACGTTAGCTATGGATTAATGCCCATATATATATATATATATATGGGGAATGATCCATAACAAACACTAGTTATATCTACTATTCCTGCAAACGCATCTAGTACCGTTTAAATAATGATCCAAGCGAAGCGATATAATTCCAGCTGCTAACTAAGTTAGCAAATTAGAGAAAAAAAAAAAAAAAATGAAACAAGCCGCTAAGTTAACAGATGAAAGAAATATATTTTTTTTCCCTTTTTGTGCCGCTAACATAGTTAGCGGATGGAGAAATCTTTGATTTTTTTTTGTTTTTGTTTTTCCAAAGTACCAACTACAAAAAGAATAAAAATAAAATAAAAAAATAATTTATACGTTAACATAGTTAACGAGTGGAGAATAATTTTTTTTTTCCTTTTTGTTTTTTCAAAGTACCAATTGCAAAAAAAAATAAAAATATACAACTCGATAACATATTTAACGAGTGGAGAATTTTTTGTTTTTTTCCCCAAAGTACCAATATATATATATATATATATATATATATATATATATACACACACACGCACACAAGCCGCTAACATAGTTAACAGGTAATTTTTTTTTTTTTTTTTCCCTTTTATTTTTTCAGAGTACCAATTGGCAAAAAAAAAATTAAAAAATAATGTATAACCCACTAACATAGTTTACAGGTGGAGAATGAATTTGTTTTTTTTTTTTTTTTTCTTTTTCCAAAATACCAATTGCTAAAAAAAAAATTAATAATTTTTTTTTTCCTTTTTGTTTTTCAAAGTACCCAAAAAAAAAAATGTAGAAGCCACTAACATAGTTAATGAGTGGAGAATTTTTAGTGGATTGTACATTATTTTTTTTTTTTTTTGCAATTGATAATTTGGAAAAATAAAAAAGAAAAAATAAATAAATAATCTACTTGTTAGCTGTTTGCATCTCGTTTTATGTGCAAGGCACTTTGGTAATATAGCGAAGTTTTATTGTTAAACCAACCAAATATATATAATTTGTTATTCCTTCTTTCGTTTCAGAAAGGAAATTTAAAGAATTGCATGCTACTAGCTTTTGAAGTCTACGTATTTCTCATTTTTCCTGGTAATGTATCTTATGATTGATATGCAGCATAATTTCTGTTGTAACACACAAAAGACTAATATACCACCATCAATGTCGTCTGATGTCCAAGCTTGATAATTGTCATTATGAAAAACATCCACTTGTTATTCAAACACATGAATACATTGTAGAATTTCCAGCAACTGCACAAAGACATGGAAGACAACATATGACCAAAGAAATAGAAAAAGTACGAATTTCGTAAACTATGTATTATTTAAATTTGAAAAAGTAAGAATTTCGTAAACTATGTATTATGCAAATTTGAACGCAATCCATGATCCAACAAAGATGAAGATGCTACAAGACAAACTAAAGGTAAAATTGGAAAAAACACACAATTACTTTTTACTTTGATAAAACAAATTAGAACACTCTTACGAATCAGCTCCTTGATGAATTTTTAGAGTTTTAGGAAAATTGTTAGGAATCTATCAAGGACTCCAGGTATTATTCTTAAGAGTGTAATTTTCAATTTTCCTTGCCTTTGTAATGTCAAAGTTTCACATTGCGGCTAAAAGGGTACAATAATTGACAGTTTTACAGTTTAAAGATTACCCATAAACAAAGAACTACTAATCCCAACTTTGGTGAGTCAAATATTCAACTTTTTACTGAGAAGGCAGTTATAGCTATTAAAAATATTAGGAATAATTATTAAATTAAATTGACCTTTTCCCAATCTTTCCAATGCTTACTGTATGCTGCATAAAAGAGCTACCCTTTGCTGGGTACAAGTATTTTAACTATTGACTATTGAAGTGTTTCGAGTAATAAGCTAAAGACTCTATTTTCTTACACATAACTGCTCAAAGTGAGACTGAATATTAATATTTTAAGTTGGCTTAATTCAATGAAGTTAAAATATTTTAATGTACATGTAGATATTTAATACTTGTACCACAAATTATTTTTAACAAATCTTGTATTCTTATTGTTTATAGTTTAATTAGAAGGGACATCCTTATTGAATAATCTGTTTACAAGTTGAATTAATCCAACTACAATTAATTAAAACATAATTTATTCTTGAAAAATGAAAAAGTAACAAATGATAAGATCATTCAAACATTTTGTACCTATACTCATAGTTTTAAAACGCGGCCCAGACCTGCGATTTGATTGGTCAAAAATCAAAATCGATTGACACGCCAATCTGATTTGTCAAAAAAAATCGATTTTCACTGAATCGGTCAAAATTCGGTTGACCATCATTTGAGCTAGTGATTCAACCGATAAAACTGATTAGTTGACCCAATTTTAAAGTATTTTTTAATATTTTTTTTGCACTAAAATATTTTTATTTTTAAAATTAGATATTTTACTAATATTATAACATTATTTCATTATATTTTAACTTACAAAAAATTAGATGTTTTAAAATTTTATTAATTATTAATAATATATTGTTTATACATTTATGACGTCACCAGTTCAATAACGGTTCGACCATTGGTTAGACCAGTGACCCATCCACCCGATATCCTTTTCGGTTCGATGACCGATCCTGACCTGAAAACATTGCCTATACTTTTTAAAATTACTAACATTTCAAATCAAGCAAAATCAAATCTAAAAGGAGTATATGGGTAAAAAGAATTGATGAAAATGTAGGATATGAATTCTTTGAGTAATGGATATAGGTTTCAAAACAAAAAGAATGTCAAGAAAGGTATAAGAACTCACCATACGCAGACTTTTTCTTCACCTCAGCATTTTATCAAGCAACTTGCTTGCACCATTTCAAAATGTAGATGAACAATTAAAAAAATTTGAGAAAAAAATTATCCATAGAATCACAAAGATAACAATCCCAATATAGTGTCTTTATGTGTATATATTGTGTGTCTTTGTGTTTGTGTGTGTGCGTGTGCGCACGTTAGAGAGAGAGAAATCAATTTTGCAATGACCCAAAGTATTTTTACTTACAATAGAAATTTTTTTAATAGAAAAAGCTTGTAAGTTTACTTCAAATGAAAACTAATATAATAAGCCAAGAGGAGATCTAATTTTCAATTGAGCTGAGTTAATTTAGTTGGTCGAGTACTCGAGTTGACTCAAATGAGTTGGTCTAAGTTACAATTATGTATATTGCTCTTTCATTTTCTAATCCACTCACTACATCTCTCAATACTAGATTCTTTTTCTTCCTTTTCCTTTTATCGGGTAGCAAAACCCAAAAAGTTAACACCTTTCAACTGCTACCCCAAAAAGTTAACACCTTTCAACTCCGTCAACACATGCATTCACAACTTTAATGGTATACATTAAGTGAAAATATATAATTATTCACATTTCTATATTCATGTAATTCTACCTTTCCCTCTACACTATTTGTACATATTCACCATCACAAAATCTACATATATTCAATATTGTTCAACATACATATATATACAAAGATATTACACAGTGGATAAAGTGTATATGTGACTCCTTCACTCTTCCTAATTTCTTTATTTTCCTACAATCAATTTGGCCTTGCGAGGTGTTGGGTGGTACTCAGTATGTGTATGATGAAATGTCACAAAAAGAATTAATATGAATTTCTCATTCTTTTTTTCTTTTTTCTTTTTCCTTTTTTTTTTATAATTGTTTCTGAGTTTGGATTCTGCAATTTTTGAGAAATGGAGTATAGTTATTTCCTATATGATTGACAAAGGTGCCTCTGAAATATTGACCTATGAGAGAGGCCAAGTAAGATGGAGTACAAATGGAGTGATTTTGGAGTAGTTGCATTTGGCATTGACATTAATCAAACGAAAATATTTTGAAAGCTAGCTCATGCTTTTCACGGATTGCAAACTTGTGGTAACTAACAACAAAATCAGCATTGAAACCTTTATGGAGCCGAAGCATGGGGATGTTAAACCGACAATTGGTTAGTAACCAAGTAGATGTATATCCTCCTTGTGGCATTTTAGCAAACAGCTAACATGCACCCCCATCCCAATGTCAGCTCCAATTCTCCCTTTCTTAATTGATGTGTCTGATGAGTTCCTTAGAAGCCTTTTAGAAAACATTGGATAACGGACTCAAGACAAAACCAATGAAATACAAATATGATTCAGACCCAATTTGACACAAGTGCACACGAAAATCCCCCTCCCTCTAATCTAAGCCTACTTCGCTCGCCCAACCACTGTCGTCTCGTATCTTTGTTCGTTCTAGAAACACGTCTTCCTGTTCCATCTTTTCTCGAATCTTCTTTAAAGCCAAATACCTTTGACTCAAACTGTTTCGAGGCTGCGTTTAATTCCAGCAACAGTAGTATATGTTTCAAAGCACCTTGTTCCTTCCGGCGCGAATCTCTCGATTCGTCCTCTCATGACGAATTGTCAAAACATTTGACTCTTCACCCTGAGCAATTGCAATAATCAAGTTCGTTGATATTCCTGGTATAGTAGAAACTACCACACATGACTGAATCTTTGATGCACTGCTAGTACTAGTACTCCTTGATAAAGAAAGATTAGCCCTTACAGGAATAGGAATTCACTCTGACGAAACTGGTCTATCAAAGTTTAGTTCATCCTCTGCAAGGGCCGACGAAAGGAGGAAAACGAAAGGCGTTTTCTGGTCCCCCCCCTAAGCTGAGGGGTGCTTGTGGGCAAAAAACAAATGACTATTCGCTTTTTTGGGTGGGCCTTTCGTACTCAAATCTTGCGATACTAGTTCCCCTAGCCATAGCAACTATAGTGACTTGCTCTTGAGCTTAGGGAAGGCTGAGACTTTGTTTGAACTGTAGAAAGAAGTGAATTCTTATTCTTATGAAGCAAATAGCATTTCCAATTAATTTGTCCGCCTACTAGTGGAATTCAAAAGAGAGCTTGAACCAGAAAAAAGAAGCAGTTTTTCACATGCATTTATTGATAGATAGAAAATCATGGTATGCACTTCCGTGTACTAGCTAAAGCATTACGTAAAAACTAGTTTAGTGAGATATGGGGATAAAAAATTAATAAACCAAACATCGAATAACCAAAAAATTGAAAACCAATTTGTAATTAAATTTTTTATCATTAATTAAATCAAATTGCATTGCAATATGGAGTTTAAATAATCAAATTGTCATAATAATTTACAATGTTAAATTTTATTACTTAAGAAATTATTTATATAAATAATTTATACAAATAAATACATTGAATATAATTGACAATGTTAAATTTTATTACTTAAGAAATTATTTGTATAAATAAATACATTAAATGTAATTGATAATGTTAATTACATTACAAATAAATACACTGAAACTATTTAAATCTAACTAAAGCGGGGGGTATTTAGGACATTACTCATGCAACTACAAAGAGTAGAGGCAGGTATTTAATTTTTTCCTCATATAGCTACTAAGAATAAAGACGGGTATGTTTCCTGAGAATTGAATATTGCATTGGACGGTGAAAGATGAATTTGCTAAAATAGTGTCCATAGCAAATATTTGCTATATATATATATATAATCCATAGTGGAAGGTCGTGTCTTTACTCCATAACATACCTTTTAGAGCCTACACATCTTATTTAGGGTCAGGTCTTGGATTAGATTGCTGGTTTAGGACATATGCAACATAAGGTTTGAAAGAAAGTAGATCCTTCATAAATTGAAAAGTCAATTTTGTCACTTTGAAATGCTTGATATATTAAATGTTCGATTTTTTGTTTTAAATAATTTTTTCAAGCATTAAATAAAAAGTTGGACAAAAATAAGGATGAAGATATGTCAAAACCAAGGTTCTAAAAGGCGTTCTGCGGGAGGTGGGCGGTAGGGGGGCCTAGCGCCTATGGGGTCTGGGCGGGTAGGCGAGATTTTTTATTTTAAGTCAATTTTAATATTTTATCTTACATTTATCCAAACAAAACAATAATATAAAGGAGAACAATCTATAATAAAGATAATAAAGGCCTTTGTTTAAAGTTCAAACACATATCCATATTGCTAATGTCAAAGTTCAAACAGAAACATGCAATTGTTTAAAGTTCAAACATAAACAAATAATAAAAAATACAAACTAACAGTCCTCATCTCCATATCCCTCTATATCTTTCTCTAACTCTTCTTCTCCATATTCCTCCAAGATAATGTCCCCATCGAGCTCACACTCATACTCCTCATCTATCTCTTTTTCCGTGTCATCATCAAACAAAAAAATTTCTTTAAAGAGTTCTCTTATTAACATTTCTACTATTTCTCCTAGGCTCTAGCACGCTATCCGCTTTGGATGCTTCACCAACCGCTTCCCAAGTAAAGCCCGAAGAACCCTCAACTTCTTCATCTATTCCTACAACGTCGTTTTGTAGCTTAGTTATTAAAATTAAAAAAAAACAATTGTAGCCATAAATTTTTAGCTTAGGCCCCATCTAATTTCTACATCTTGCCCACCCAGTACCGTATAATTTTTTGGAGAGATTTTTTTTTCCTCTTTGGGCATAGGCGAGGCGCTAGGCGGTCTAGGCGTAATGCCAGGGGGGCCTAACACTTAGGCAGAGATTAATCAAACTTAGGCGGAAATTTTTATAACACTGGTCAAAACCTACGTTACATATCATTTTTAAGGAGATTGTGTAATGAAAGGAAATGATAATGACTATATTTTCTTATTCTTTGTGTGCACGCTTGAATTTGTGAGGATGGGGGTAGGCGGAGGTCCCCAGAGAAAAAGTTAGCTTGAGTGGACATTACTCCTACCCATAATTCCTCTCTCATCCACACTATTTTCAGCAAGTATTTTCACGTTGTTAATATACTTAGGCATACTATTGTTGGAGCTTTTGGCTAATATAACACAGTTGTTAGCTCATATAAAATTTCTAGGTAGTATGATCACCAAATAATAATCCAGCGTACCATCATAAATATAGCACTTGAACCATTGTCTTGACATAATTTATAACAATGTGAATTGATCAATATTCCAGTCTATCCAATTCGCTAAAACAATAATGCAGAGATAATACTACAGGTTCTTATGAATATTCAGTCACTGTCAGATATCATAAATGAAACGCACTGTATAAAATCTAACTGGTTATGCAACTAATCATTTAGCTCCTTAAGGAAAAGGTAACAATATTGACCAAACCTATAAGTTATAAATAAAATTTTGGCATAGATCAAATAAACCTCAGAGATACTTTCGAGCTATAAATATACTTTCTTGTAAAAAGTCCACAAAACATTTCAGAGTAAAGACATATCAAATAGCTAGGAATCTCAGCAAGGACTACTAGTAAGTAGTAACTAGATGGTGGGAGGGCATAAAAATGGTGTTTTTAGGATACAAAACCTATCCATTACTTGTACTCTAAATTCCCTAAATGTTTTACATCTAATAAAAGATTAATCCTTATAAATTTGTTCAAAATCAAATACAAACGATACATAATTAAAAGCATAGGATCATACTAGGTTATGGATAATGAAATTGAACATGATTAAAAAGAATGGAATATCCTACTCATACCTCAAGCAAGTTGGTCAGCTAAACCAAACCTCAAGAGGAACCTTTTCTGATTACAACCCAGCATTTCACTCAGGCTACAACATATATTCCTCTGTTTCAAAAGTTTTTGCCTCAACTCCAGTCTCTTCTTCAAACCATAACGGAAGTACTCTGGATAATCAGTAACTTCTTCAATTCTTCTCCCCATCACTTCTACTAAAAACCTGATTCGTGGTTCTAAAGAATTTTTTATGCTCTTGATCAGAATTGGGGGATAACCAGTCACCAGAGCTGCTATTTGTCCATCTTCAAACCCGCTTGTCTTTAAGTAAGTAAGATTAGGATTCAAAGTCTTGTTTACATCTCTACACAAAATTTCAGGGAAGTTAATTGCCACTTTTTGAAGATCCTGATCCGTCAAACCCAAGGATAACAGGAACTCAGAAGTAGGACGTAACCTTTTATCAACACCATAACCCAGAATGGATGGATTTTTCACCAAAACTTTACCAATCATTCCTTCTTTGGTTAGACCAAGACTAGCAAGAAAGTCTACAACTAGTGCAAGCTTTGATTCAATGCTGTAGCTGATGATTCTTGGATTTTGTAAAAGCATCTTACCAAGTTGCTTTTCATGGATTCCAAGAGATTCAAAAAAAGCTAGGAGCGGACAGAGCTTCTCTTCCACGCTGTGAGAGAGTATATGAGGGAATTTGGTGATTGCAGAAGCAATGTCTTGGGGTTTAGTTCCCAAAGTACCAAGGCACTGAACCATGGGGATAAGCTTCTCATAGAGACCAAGAGTTAGAATTTTGGGACACTTGGCAACAATAGAAGGCAGTTTCCGCTCCTGGATGCCAATGCTTGTCAAGTAAGCCCAGTTTTCAGAAACTTTTTCCCTCTGTACACCCTGAAGGCGCTTGCACTTTTTGAACATGTAATGAATACTTTTATCATCAAGGCCTCTATCCTTGAAGAACCACATGATGCTACTACTGCTGTGGGCACTCCCTTCCATGTTACCTGAAAAAGATTTAGCCATAACTTTAGCCAAATAATACTTCTACAGCATAACATCAATACCCCAAATAAGTATACTGCACTACCACTATAATTGTTATATACTTCCCTCCGTTCCACAAAAGAGTCCCATTTATTAAATTTTGTTTTTCCACAAAAGATTCCACTTTAGTAACATAAAAGATATAAAGATGACACAATTTCTCAAATTTACAATCATAATTCCATTGGTATACCACAGTACTAAACTAACAAGTAACAACTTATTATATTTTAGGGTCACATTTGTTTGCAAGGATAATACTTGGGATTGGACTATTAATCCCAAATCTCTTGTTTGTTTTTAAAATTAGTCTTGGAACTATTAGTCCCAAGACAATAAAATGACTTAAAAGGGAGGACTATTTAATACCATGATCAACCAGGTATTATAATTCTTACCATTTGGGACTAAAAATTTGTGGACGAAATTAACCTTTATTTTTGTTTAAAATGAACGTTGTATCCTATCCTACCATTCTATAATCAAACCAATGACAATATGATATATTTGTTATTAGTGGTAAGGGTATAACAGTCCAAACGGTAAGTTTTTATCCAATTCTTTAAATAATCCTAGACAAAACAAACATGAATAATCCTAGGATTAGTAGTCTTGGAATTATAATCCATAAGAATATAGTTCCAGGATTACAAACCTTGCAAACAAACATAACCTAGGAGTATGCATGCAACAAACATCATTTTATTATGCATAACTGATTTCTTGTTTAACGTATATATATGCAACATGTCTATAATTTTTTTATATTTATATAATTAGTCTTTTGAGAATTACTCCACAATAATATTACTTTCACGCAAAAAAAGTAAAATATTTAACTTATAATTCTCATGTGTACCCGTATCACTTTATATCATTATATCAACACACACACACACACACACACATATCTAACAGTAATATAAATTAAATTATCAATTATTTTATGTTAAATTTAAAAATAAATAATTTTAAACCATTCAAATATGTTCTCATTCAAGTTACTATGTAAATTGAAAAGTGATATAACTATAGTTAAACAAAACAAAATAACTAAATAAAACTCTAGAATAAAGAAAATGACATACTCATTCAATTCCACAAAAAGATCTCATCTAAGAAAATTGACCAATTATGACCACAAAAGAATTTGTTTCGTAAAAATAATATTATTAGGGATTAATAATCAAACCAATAACTAAACAAATTATCAGATTCCACTATGATATGACTAAACAGCCTATACATTTGTGTGTGCAATCATATATTAAACTAGAAGAGAAGCTGAAACCTCATATCATAAAAATACCATTTATGTATATAAAATAGCTTATACGTCCTCAAAAGTCATATCTCTACAGAAACACTTCATTCTACAGGTGTGAAATGCATAAACAGAATCCCACATGTTTATATCAATAAAGATATAGAAACTGAAACCCAGATAATCATCTATCATTCATAGAAAGCAATTAGCCCCAATATCTTTCATAACTAAAAAATAAAACCCAAAGATTACATTGCATAACTTGAATGAAAACCAACCAGAAATGATCTATAAACAAATGAACACATAAATAACCTATGCATAAATATCAGAACATTTTGAAGCAACCATAAATTAGGGATACCCATCACAAGGAAGAAGAAGGGGAAAAATGCGTACCCATGATTGAGTTTGTAGCTCTCAGACCCTATCTGGATTTTGGCTTAAGTAATATATGAAAAAGAAGACCCAATTAGGGTTTCAGAAAGAAGGTTTTAGGCTCGTAAGAATTAAGAAGTATCCAATAAATTTCATGAATCTTTGTGGGCTGGGCTCAAGCTCTTCGGACATTTCTAGTGGGCATATAGAAGGGCTATTTCCAAAGTAAAACCAGATATTATGGGCCTCTTGGTTAAAAGAGAAATGCTTATTGGGGATCTCTTTTGATAGTCTAAATGGAACTGTCCATAACTAAACCAGTAGCGATGATATTCTGGGTTAAATACTTTTTTGGTCATTGAATTGGGACCTGATTTACATTTGCAGCACTAAACTCTATTTTTTTATTGTCACTCATTACTCATTAAAAAAATTCCGAAAAGAAAAACATGGTAGCATAAAAGTGGTAGAGATATCCACGCCTATGCAGCATTCAATTTTATAAATCATCACAGTGTAATAAACACGTAATATTTAGAAATAAGTAGAAGCTCATTCTGTGAAACACAATTCTCAGTAAACAAAAATAAAACTGAATGCGGATAGAGCTGAAGCCTATATCACAAAAATTTTAAACTAATGACTTCACAACTGATGAATTGAAGCTAATAAAAAATAATAATAAATTCAGAGATCGTTTGGTGGTCAAATTTAATTCGCAGAAAACAACTAATGCATTATTATTGAAGAAAGCTTTAGACTTTATACCCAAAAAAAATAAAATTAATGACTTCACAGCTGAAGTTATAGTAGTTTTGGTTAGAAATCCATAACTCCATAGATTAACTGAAGGTCATTTTGTCAAACCCAATTCGCAGAACACAACTAGTGCATTATTATTGAAGAAAGCTGAAGTCTTTATCCGCAGAACTGAAAGTTGTGACTTTTACAACTAAAGTTATTACATTTTTGGTAAGATGCCCATAAATTCAGACAGAAGTTGGAGGTCATTTGGTGAATTGAAGAAAGCTGAAGCCTTTACGTGTCTCAAAAATTGAAATTCATGATTTTTACAACACAACTTATAAAATTCTGGTTTCTATCAATTGGGTTAATTTTCTAAAGAAAAACAGGACCCTTACAGCATACATTTCATGTATAAAGAAACTTTAAAGTATTATATAGACAAGATTAACAAATAAGTAAAGCTTACCAGAGGAAAGAAAGGAATCGACGAGGTTTAGGGTTTCTGGTGATGAGAGTGACTGAGTGAGTGAATTCTTTGCTTTGGGGGGCTGCTGGCTTATCTTTCTCAGCTGCTGGCTTATCTGTACTGATTTACTAGTCAATAGTCGCTTATTGTTACTTTTGGCCACAAAAAGAAAAAAAAAGAAAAAAAAACATCTGGCTCAATCACTGCCGCATCATTAAATGAGCCGACGTGGCGTTAAAAATAATAAAATATTAAGTTATAGTTTTTAATCCGAAATGTATATTAAGGACAATATTATCTTTTATTATATTATTCTTTTTAAAAAATGACTATTAATCTCCTTCTTAGTTTAATTAATAAAAGGATGATCATAGTTAATTTGTAAAATTAAAATTAAAATTCTGGCACAAATTTATTTTTAATTTTAAAATAACTTTTTTGTACTTAGTGATACTCCCTTATTTTCCTTAATTCACATACTTATGATTAAAATAATTACATCTCGTCATTTTGTAAGATCCCAACTTTTATGAAATATAAATTTAATTTTTTTATATGTTTTCTTCTAAAATGATAAGTGGATAAATTGACAAAAGTTAAAGTTAAAAATATTTTATGCAAATTTTATTTTGTCGAAAAATATTCATTTTGTTGAAAAATATTCATTATGTCGGGAAATATTAGATTCGTACGATGGCGCCGAAATAACCAAACATTAGTAGACCCCACAACGAAATATTATCGGATATAGAAAACAACATAGTAACATTTTTAAATAAAAATAGTCAACGATACTATTACTTTTAACTATTAAATTATCCGGTAATAAATGAACAGTAGAATACGGTATTGCACAGTAGCACACGGTATTGTACAATATTGTATATTATTGAACTAATAAATTGACTATTGTACAATATTGACTTTATTGAACTAATAATTGTCACATACATAATAATTCATATGATTGAACTGATAATTGTCACAGTAGTATATGCACAGTAATTCACATTACTTAATCAATAATTGTCATTATACAGTAACATAATTTTTTTTTTATTTTCTGTATTATTGTTATTACTATTATGATGTTGATTTAATTGTTGTATTTCATTATTAGTTGATATTTTGCTTGTATTGTGAGTGTCTAACTTAGAAAGCCAACTACATTGCTTTTACAACAATTAATCATAATAATGAATTATTTTTGAATAACTGAATTGATAAAATTATTTATTTTATTATAATAAATTATATAAAGTTTTTTACTTTATATAAATTATGTAAAGTAAATTATTTTATTATGATATATTATATAAAGTTATTTGTTTTATATATAAAGTTAATTGATTTATACATAAAGTTAGTTGTTTTATATATAAAGTTAATTGATTTATATATAAAGTTACTTGTTTTATATATAAAGTTAATTATTTTTTGTAAATAAAGGTATATATTAAAGAAAATCTGAAATGAATAGTATAGATTAAAGATAATGTAATTAGGGTTTAGAGTTTAAGGTTTAGAGTTTTAGGGCTTAGGATTTAGGGTTTAGGGTTTTAAGGTTTAAGATTTAAGGTTAAGGATTTAGGGTTTATGTAAGACCCTGACTTTTATGAAATACAAATTTAAATTTTTTTAATATATTTTCTTCTAAAAACAGTAAATGAATAAATTTACAAAAGTGAAAATTAAGAAAAGTTTGTACAAATTTTATCTTGTCAGATAATATTCTTTTTATCGGGGAATATTCGATTCGAACGACGGCGCTGAAATAACCAAATATTAGTGGACCCCCACAATAAATTATTGTCGGATATAGAAAGTGACATACGTAACATTTCTAAATAAATATATTCAATGGTACTATCACTTTTAACTTTTAAAATATTCAGTGGTAAATGAATAGTAACATACGGTATTGCACAGTAGCACACGGTATTGCACAATAGCACACGATATTGCACAGTGTTTCATATTTTTGAACTGATAAAGTGACTATTGTACTATATTGACTTTATTGAACCAATAATTGTCACATGCATAATAATTCATATTATTGAGGATATAATTGTCACAGTAGCATATGAACTGTAATTCACATTACTGAATCAATAATTGTCATTACATAGTAACGTGCTATTTTTTTTACTTATTTTCAACATTATTTTTATCTCTTTTATGATATTGATTATACTGTTGTATTCCATTATTAGTTGATTTTTCTACTTATCTAACTCAGAAAGTCAACTACACTGCATTTGTAATAATTAGTCATAATAATGAATAATTATGAATTATTGTTGAATAATTAAATTAATAAAGTTATTTATTTTTATGTTAATAAATTATACAAAGTTATTCGTTTTTATTATAATAATTTATATAAAGTTATTTACTTTATATAAATTATGTAAAATAAATTATTTTATTATGATAAATTATATAAAGTTATTTGTTTTTATATATAAAGTTAATTGATTTATATAAAGTTAGTTGTTTTATATATAAAGTTAATTGATTTATAAAGTTAGTTGTCTTATATATAAAGTTAATTAAATGGTATAGATTAAAGGAAATTTGAAATGAATGGTATAGATTAAAGAGAATATAATAATTATAGAATTTAAAATGAACGGTGTAGATTAAATATGATCTTTAAATGAATAGTTTAGATTAAGGAAATCTTAAAAGATGAAATGAGTGGTATGGATTAAACATTATCTTAAAATATACGGTTTGGATTAAATTAGAAAATCTTGGTTTATAATAAGATTTTTGGCTATAAATAGAGGTCTTAACGTAATGATTTTTCATAAAAATTTCCTTGCTTATTCTTTCTTTCACTCTCTAAATATTACTTTGTGTAAGTTCTCTTTGAGTGTGTTAAAGTCATCTTGAGTATTTGTGAAAATCTGCAAGTGTACGAGTACTGTTAAAGTAAGTGTTTTTATAAAGTTTATATAAGCAACCACGCACGTCACCGGTGGTCCTACCGGTGGAAACGTTGATAATTCAAGGAACGTTACCGTTAAGCAATTTAAAGAGTTGGGATCACCTAAATTTTTTGGGAAGCCTGACCCACTCAAAGCGGAGACGTGGTTGAAGTAGACGACAAAAATACTTGATATCCTACGATGTGCAGATGATCAGAAGGTGTCATTCGCCACCTTTATGTTACGAGGTGAGACAGACCATTGGTGAGAGATGGTAAAATGTATCCATCATTCGACTCTCGAAATGTCTTGGCTGAAATTTCAAGAGTTGTTCAACGAAAAGTACTTTCCAGAAAGCATCCGCCATATGAAGGAGGTGGAGTTCATAAAGCTACAACAAGAAAATATAATAGTCTCATAATATGAAGCTAAGTTTGCCAAGTTATCTCGTTTTGCCACCCATCTGGTGGTTGACAAAGCCCGAATGAGTCGGATGTTCCTACGAGGTTTGAGATTTAAAATTCGTCAACAACTTAGCTCTCATAAATTTAGTTTTTATTCAGATGTTGTGGATAAGGCTCAAAGGGTAGAGAAAACAGATGAAATATTACAGCCAAGAGTCAATGATCAATATAAAGAGAGAAATGACAACAACTACAGGAACGAGAACCCTAGAGGAGGTAACCAGCACTTTGGTGGTAATCCAGCATCAAATAACAGAAGAGGGAAATCCAGTGAGAACAATTTCAAGAGGAGGAGATCCCATAATGATTATGGAAGGGCACCGACACCAGTATCAACACTGGCACTAATTTTAAGGGTAGGAGATTGACCACCGGTAAGATGCTATAGGTGTGGTCAGGAGGGTCATATCAGCCCAAACTGTACTCAGCAGTTTAAGTTGTGCTACAGTTGCAGAAAGGAAGGTCATGTTGCTTGATTTTGTCCTGTTACAAAATCAAGTCCAGCTGCAATGATGGTACCAAAAGCTAGCGCGGAAAGGAAAAATCTGTGGTTTAAGGGAGAACTTTTGTTGTGACATCCCAAATGGCACGAGATCCGAATGAAGTGATAACCAATAAGTTATTCATAAATTCTCGTGAAGTCTATGCCCTATTAGATACTGGTTCTACCCATTCTTTTATCTCACCTACGTGTGCTCAACGATTAAACGTAACTCCTTAAAATTTGAATTTTCACTTATCAGTTGAAACCCCATTAGGAGCAATAGCCATTACATCTACTGTATATAAATCTTGCTTAGTTCAAGTCAACAACCTTATATTACCCATTGACCTTATTTCTTTGAAAATGCATGAATTTGATGTGATTTTAGAAATTGATTGGTTGACTAATCATCATGTTAAAATTGATTGTTTTCAAAAGATTATTAGTTTTCATATTCCTAATCAACTTGTCATGCAAATTCAAACAAGCAAACCATTGAAATCTATAACTATCATTTCTAGCCATAAAGCCACTCGTTTATTGAAAAACGGATGTCAAACATTTTTAGCTCATGTCACTGACTTGAACAAAGATATGTCAAACTTGAATGATATTCCTATTGTTAATGAGTTTTTTAATGTTTTTCTCGATGAACTTTCTGGCTTACCTCCAAACCGAAAAATTAATTTCTGTATTGATCTTGAACCCGGTACTAAGCCTATTTCCAAATCCCCATACCGAATGACTCCTATTGAACTTCAATAGCTAAAGGTCTAACAACAAGAATTGTTAGATACTGATTTCATTCGTCCGAGTGCATCGCCTTGGGGTGCCCCTGTTCTTTTTGTCAAGAAGAAGGATGAGTGTATGAGATTGTGCATTAACTATCGAGAGTTGAATCACGTCATAATAAAAAACAGGTACTCGTTACCTCGAATTGATGACATGTTTGATCAATTACAGGGTGCTCAACATTTCTCGAAGATTGATCTTCGCTATGGATATCATCGATTAAAAGTTAAAGATGATGATATTCCAAAGACTGCTTTTAGAACTCGCTACGGGCATTATGAGTTCTTAGTCATGCCTTTTGGACTAACAAATACTCATACAGCTTTCATGGACATGATAAACTGGATATTCAAAAAATATTTGGATCATTTTATGGTTGTATTTATTGATGACATTCTCATATACTCCAAGAGTCGTAAGGATCATGAACAACACCTGAGATTAATACTCCAAAAGCTACGTGAGAACAAGTTGTATGCCAAGCTGAAAACGTGTGAGTTTTGGCTTGAGGAAGTCACGTTCTTTGGGCATGTGATTTTCATTCAGGGAATATCAGTTGATCCTGCAAAGATTGAAGCAATATTAAATTGAGAGCAATCTCGGTCAGTAACTGAAGTTAGAAATTTTCTGGGCTTAGCTGGTTATTATCGGAGATTCATAGAAGGATTTTCTCGAATCGTCACTCTATTAACTTAGCTGACTTGGAAAAGCACAAAATTCGTATGGAACGAGGAATGCGAGAAGAGTTTTTAAGAACTTAAGAAGAGGCTTATTTCAGCTCATATTCTGGCCATACTATCAAGATCGGGAGAATTTGTTATCTATAGTGATGCTTCAGGCAAATGTCTAGGTTGTGTACTTATGCAACATGGAAAAGTTATAGCCTATGCCTCTCGATAACTTAAAGATTATGAGAAAATTTATCCTCCTCATGATTTAGAGTTGGCAGTGGTTGTTTTTGCATTGAAGATCTGGAGGCCCTACTTGTACGTGGAGGAAGTGGAAATCTTTACGGATCATAAAGGCCTCAAGTATTTTTTCACTTATAAGGAACTCAACATGCGGTAATGACGTTAGCTTGAGCTGTTAAAAGATTATAACCACACAATCCAGTATCACCTAGGAAAAATAAACGTTGTAGCTGATGTGTTAAGCAGAAGATCTTATGCGAGTATAAGTGCAATGCTGACTACACAAAAACGTATTTTGTACGACTTACAAAAGATGGAGATAGAGTTAAAGCTACTAGGGACTCATATGAAGATTGCGCACGTACATGTAGAACCAACTTTAATAGATAAAATTAAAGCTGCTCAAACTACTGATCCAGAAATGATGAACATGAAGAAGAAAGTACAAGAAAATGCTATTCCAAAAGCAAGAATCGACAAGAAAGGAATAGTTCGAGTCAAATCTCAACTTTATGTTCCTAACGACCTTGAATTGAAGCATAAAATTATGTTGAAGGCACACAACACTCAATTTGCAATCCACTCGGAAAGTACCAAAATGTATCGTGACCTTCGACATATATTTTAGTGAAACAATATGAAGAGGGAGATTGCAGAGTTTAGCTTAAGGTGCTTAACTTGTCAACGTGTCAAGGCAGAGCATCAAGTGCCTAAGGGTCCATTGTAATCACTCGAAATTCCAGAATGAAAGTAAGAACAAATCACTATGGACTTTGTGACGGGTCTTCCCAAAGTTTCTCAAGACTTTGATGCGATTTGGGTCATCATAGATAGATTGACCAAGTCCGCTCATTTCTTGCCTATAAGAGAAAACTTTTCACTTGAGCGTCTGACGGGTATGTACGTAAATGATATTGTAAGATTGTATGACATGCTAGTTTCCATAGTTTCTGATCGAGATCTTAGATTTACTTCACGCTTTTGGATCAGTCTATAAAAAGCTATGGGTATCGAGCTACGATTTAGTTCTACATACTATCCTCAAACGGACGGACAATCTGAAAGGATGATTCAGACTCTCGAAGATCTTTTGAGATTTTGCGTACTAGACTTCAAGGAAAGTTGAGACAAGTACTTGCCATTGGTTGAATTCTCCTATAACAACAGTTACCAAGCAAACTTTTGGGATCTGAGTTGGTACGTTTAACAACAGAAAAAATCCAAACAATTCGACAACGAATACAAACCGCATAAGAACAACAAAAGAGTTATGCTGATCTACATCAAAAGGAAGAAAGTTTCAACGTCGGAGACTATGTATTATTACGTGTTTCTCCATGGAAAGGAATTACGAGAACTGCCAATAATATACTGGAGGAAGGTGGGGATGACGTTAAGTCCGCATGGCCCTTATGGGATGGACCACACACGTGCTACAATGGCAATTACAATGGGAAGCAAGGCTGTAAGGCAGAGCGAATCCGAAAAGATTGCCTCAATTCGGATTGTTCTCTGTAACTCGGGAACATGAAGTTGGAATCGCTAGTAATCGCGGATCAGCATGCCGCGGTGAATATGTACCCGGGCCCTGTACACACCGCCCGTCACACCCTGGGAATTGGTTTCGCCCGAAGCATCGGACCAATGATCACCCATACCACGGCGCATACCACGGTGGGGTCTTCGACTGGGGTGAAGTCGTAGGGTCTAGGGGTTAGGGATTAGGGGTTAGGGTCTAGGGTCTAGGGTCTAGGGTTCTAGGGTCTGGGGTCTGGGGTCTAGGGTTTAGGGGTTAAGGTTTAGGGTTTAGGTTTAGGGGTTAGGGGTTAGGGTTTAGGGTTTAGGGTTTAGGGTTTAGGGGTTAGGGGTTTAGGGGTTAGGGATTGGGGGTTAGGGGTTAGGGGTTAGGGTTTAGGGTTTAGGGTTTAGGGTCTAGGGGTTAGGGTTTAGGGTCTAGGGTTTAGGGTTTAGGGGTTAGGGTCTAGGGGTTAGGGGTTAGGGTCTAGGGGTTAGGGTCTAGGGGTTAGGGTTTAGGGTTTAGGGTTTAGGGTCTAGGGTTTAGGGTCTAGGGGTTAGGGTTTAAGGTCTAGGGTTTAGGGGTTAGGGGTTAGGGTCTAGGGTTAGGGGTTAGGGTCTAGGGGTTAGGGGTTAGGGGTTAGGGGTTAGGGTCTAGGGTCTAGGGGTTAGGGGTTAGGGGTTAGGGTCTAGGGGTTAGGGGTTAGGGGTTAGGGGTTAGGGTCTAGGGGCTAGGGGTTAGGGGTTAGGGGTTAGGGTCTAGGGTCTAGGGGTTAGGGGTTAGGGTTTAGGGTTTAGGGTTTAGGGTTAACAGAAGAGGAAAATCCAGTGAGAACAATTTCAAGAGGAGGAGATCCCATAATGATTATGGAAGGGCACCAACACCAGTATCAACACTGACACTAATTTTAAGGGTAGGAGATTGACCACCGGTAAGATGTTATAGGTGTGGTCAGGAGGGTCATATCAGCCCAAACTGTACTCAGCAGTTTAAGTTGTGCTACAGTTGCAGAAAGGAAGGTCATGTTGCTTGATTTTGTCCTGTTACAAAATCAAGTCCAGCTGCAATGATGGTACCAAAAGCTAGCGCGGAAAGGAAAAATCTGTGGTTTAAGGGAGAACTTTTGTTGTGACATCCCAAATGGCACGAGATCCGAATGAAGTGATAACCAATAAGTTATTTATAAATTCTCGTGAAGTGGAAATCTTTACGGATCATAAAGGCCTCAAGTATTTTTTCACTTATAAGGAACTCAACATGCGGTAATGACGTTAGCTTGAGCTGTTAAAAGATTATAACCACACAATCCAGTATCACCTAGGAAAAATAAACGTTGTAGCTGATGTGTTAAGCAGAAGATCTTATGCGAGTATAAGTGCAATGCTGACTACACAAAAACGTATTTTGTACGACTTACAAAAGATGGAGATAGAGTTAAAGCTACTAGGGACTCATATGAAGATTGCGCACGTACATGTAGAACCAACTTTAATAGATAAAATTAAAGCTGCTCAAACTACTGATCCAGAAATGATGAACATGAAGAAGAAAGTACAAGAAAATGCTATTCCAAAAGCAAGAATCGACAAGAAAGGAATAGTTCGAGTCAAATCTCAACTTTATGTTCCTAACGACCTTGAATTGAAGCATAAAATTATGTTGAAGGCACACAACACTCAATTTGCAATCCACTCGGAAAGTACCAAAATGTATCGTGACCTTCGACATATATTTTAGTGAAACAATATGAAGAGGGAGATTGCAGAGTTTAGCTTAAGGTGCTTAACTTGTCAACGTGTCAAGGCAGAGCATCAAGTGCCTAAGGGTCCATTGTAATCACTCGAAATTCCAGAATGAAAGTAAGAACAAATCACTATGGACTTTGTGACGGGTCTTCCCAAAGTTTCTCAAGACTTTGATGCGATTTGGGTCATCATAGATAGATTGACCAAGTCCGCTCATTTCTTGCCTATAAGAGAAAACTTTTCACTTGAGCGTCTGACGGGTATGTACGTAAATGATATTGTAAGATTGTATGACATGCTAGTTTCCATAGTTTCTGATCGAGATCTTAGATTTACTTCACGCTTTTGGATCAGTCTATAAAAAGCTATGGGTATCGAGCTACGATTTAGTTCTACATACTATCCTCAAACGGACGGACAATCTGAAAGGATGATTCAGACTCTCGAAGATCTTTTGAGATTTTGCGTACTAGACTTCAAGGAAAGTTGAGACAAGTACTTGCCATTGGTTGAATTCTCCTATAACAACAGTTACCAAGCAAACTTTTGGGATCTGAGTTGGTACGTTTAACAACAGAAAAAATCCAAACAATTCGACAACGAATACAAACCGCATAAGAACAACAAAAGAGTTATGCTGATCTACATCAAAAGGAAGAAAGTTTCAACGTCGGAGACTATGTATTATTACGTGTTTCTCCATGGAAAGGAATTACGAGAACTGCCAATAATATACTGGAGGAAGGTGGGGATGACGTTAAGTCCGCATGGCCCTTATGGGATGGACCACACACGTGCTACAATGGCAATTACAATGGGAAGCAAGGCTGTAAGGCAGAGCGAATCCGAAAAGATTGCCTCAATTCGGATTGTTCTCTGTAACTCGGGAACATGAAGTTGGAATCGCTAGTAATCGCGGATCAGCATGCCGCGGTGAATATGTACCCGGGCCCTGTACACACCGCCCGTCACACCCTGGGAATTGGTTTCGCCCGAAGCATCGGACCAATGATCACCCATACCACGGCGCATACCACGGTGGGGTCTTCGACTGGGGTGAAGTCGTAGGGTCTAGGGGTTAGGGATTAGGGGTTAGGGTCTAGGGTCTAGGGTCTAGGGTTCTAGGGTCTGGGGTCTGGGGTCTAGGGTTTAGGGGTTAAGGTTTAGGGTTTAGGTTTAGGGGTTAGGGGTTAGGGTTTAGGGTTTAGGGTTTAGGGTTTAGGGGTTAGGGGTTTAGGGGTTAGGGATTGGGGGTTAGGGGTTAGGGGTTAGGGTTTAGGGTTTAGGGTTTAGGGTCTAGGGGTTAGGGTTTAGGGTCTAGGGTTTAGGGTTTAGGGGTTAGGGTCTAGGGGTTAGGGGTTAGGGTCTAGGGGTTAGGGTCTAGGGGTTAGGGTTTAGGGTTTAGGGTTTAGGGTCTAGGGTTTAGGGTCTAGGGGTTAGGGTTTAAGGTCTAGGGTTTAGGGGTTAGGGGTTAGGGTCTAGGGTTAGGGGTTAGGGTCTAGGGGTTAGGGGTTAGGGGTTAGGGGTTAGGGTCTAGGGTCTAGGGGTTAGGGGTTAGGGGTTAGGGTCTAGGGGTTAGGGGTTAGGGGTTAGGGGTTAGGGTCTAGGGG